>WOGP01002465.1:0-16697 GCA_015342065.1 Leptinotarsa undecemlineata | reverse complement strand
AAAGTAACTGAATGGTATATATTAAAGAGTCATTATTAGTTTATTGTGTAAGTACGTTTGAAAATATCCATATAGGACGAAACTGCAGTAACGTTAGTTACAATTAAAAATGGTATGAAACATAGAAATTTTCATTTCTCTTTTCATTACTAATTATCATTTTTGCTAGTCGCCAATCCATACAGCAATAATTTGGCAAATAATGAAGGTCGTTGTATAGAGACTTGAAACATTTTCCGAGCTAAGATACATAAGACGATTCGCTTTCTATTCGGAAAAACAGTTGACAGCGGCCTTTTCACTACGAGTGATAACACACCGTTGGCTTTTTTATGTGAAAGAATTCAAAATGGTTTCTTTTCTTAAAGATTTTGTCCGAATTTGATATCTTGCCCCATTCAGTATGTGTCTGCATAAAGTAAAATCCTTTTATTTGGAAAAAGAGGTAAAAGCGGCCTCTTTGCTGCAAGTGATAACACACCGTTGGGTTTTTTTATGTGAAAGTACTTCAAGTGATTCCTTTTCATATAAATTTTGTCCGACATTGATACCTTGCCCCATTCAGTGTATGCCTGCATAAATGAAATCTTATTTTTTGTATTTCAATCATAGAAAGTCAAACTTGCTTATATTTTTGATAGTATTTTCACTAGATACTAACATGGCACTGTCCCTTTCCACCTTCTGGAACTCCAGCACATAGTTCAGTCTCAGGATTAAGTCCACCACCATCGACATTTTTGTAACTGTCTACGCACTCTTCATCGGAGAAAATGGTGAGATTCACCGCATGCAGATTTTCTGGATAAGTGAGCGAATATATCTGCGAAAAAAAAGTTATCAAGATATACTTATGATTGTACTCATATTTATTATTTCGAAAAAATGAATTTCAAATGAATTCTGCATATAGGAAAAATTTTCAGAAAGTTATCGATGCTTGATGAAAATCCATCGTAAACGTATTTGAATGATATTTTATTGGGAGACTTTCACCTACCAGTTACAAAACCATAACACGTGTAGAGTGAATACAATGGGTTTCTCATTGGTGTTCAATATTGTACTGAATACACCTGCTGAATACACAGCAAATCAATAATAAGAAACGTGTTGCGGTCATACAAACCTTTGAGGTGTTCATAGAACGTTTAATATGTCACTATATCATGTGTCATGTACATCATATTAAAGTATCATGTTTTCTAGTATTCTTATTTCGAGTGAGAAAAATGAAAATTAGCTACCTTCCTGAAATATTCAATTGTCAGTTAATTGAGAAAACAGTGGTGAAAAGTTAGTTCTGGATGAGCATGAAAAAAAAAACAAAACTTTCGTGATTACTACTGCAAAGATGAACAATTTACATTTATGAAGTACATAAAAAATACGTGATTCAACTACTAAATTTGATGTCCTCCAATATAACGAATTTTGCAGCAGAATGAGTCTGCACAACCCACAACATGCAAAGCATTCAATTTTGCACACCTCAGTTTTTTGATGATATGAGATTTGAACCTATGCAAATAAGTAGTATTTGTGGATCACTATAGACTTTCAATAGATTGTGTTTTTTCTATAAATTGAATAAAGTTATTATTGAAAAACACCAGGATCTAAAATGAAGTGAGTAAATAGGAAGTCTCAAAGTCCGGAAAATTCAACGTTGTTATGTCGTATTGAGTTTCAGTGGAAAACCAAGAACATGAATAATATAGGAAGTGTCCTTAATGGACATGTGCCATATCTGTATTGAATAAATTGAAAGAATATATTTTTAGGCGAGATTAAGTTTTGGAAAAGAGAGATTTTGGCTTTCTACTTCTACATATTGATAGAAGAAATGTGGAAATCTTCCAAAGAGAGAAGGAAGCCATCGATCTCAAAACTTAACTTTATACAAAGATGTGTATATCAGGCAAAGAAGTAACTTTCAGATACGATCTGAAGAGAAAGCCTTTCCGAAACACCTAGTTTCATATAAACATTGAATTCTGCAATCCGACATCTGTTTGAAATCTGTTTTTCCGTTAATCAATTGTCGCCCCCATACGAACGACAACTCTCAGAAGTTGAGAAATTTGTGCGACTTGTTCAACTGTGTGTTGTTCAACGTGTTGCGTTTTATTTATTAGTGGCACTATATTATTAATACCATTGAAGTCATGCAAGAGGATTGTTGGAAAGGATAAGAAGAATTGGGTTCAAGTATAACATCAGAACCTGATTCAGATTTGGAAACATTATCGGTAAGAACCTCACGACAACCAGGCCATCAAACGTGGACTGCGATTCCAAGAATTGCATTTATCATACATCGTTGAAACTAAGACGCCAATTGAAAGTTCGCATTGCCGAGCACAAGAAACACACACAGCGAGAAGAAATCAGGAATAGCAGAGTATGTTTGGACTCATCAACATGACATCAAATGATCTCAAGTTGAAATCATCCACAAGGAGGAACACTGGTTTAGGAGAAAATTGAAAGAAGCCGCAAATATGTGGTTCAAAAATGCACTCAGCCAAACTAGCGTAAAGATATGCAATATATGGAAACCTTTAATCAAGCGGAACACGACCAACTCCGTCAAACGGTCAGCTCCCCCAAAACCGATGAAGCGAAGAGAGGGAAGAGGGGATAGGTGAAAGCACTCGAATGACCTATTAATAGTCAGATTTCTGACGAATAAGTCCAGTTATCACCCGAAGACGATTGTGGATACTAACAACCGAAACATCATGGAGTTATTTGGCTTAGAATCTTTTAATTTGTTTAATTATCATTTCTTGTTATTAATTTTTAATTTTTATCTCGTCTTGATTATTAAATTTTTTCAATTTTAATTGTTGCTTGTATTTTATTTCATTGTAGTTTCAGTTTTTTGCTAAATATAATTGTTTTTTTCAGCTAATCTTTTTAATTTTTTATAGATTTTTTCAAGGAATTCAAATCAGTTTATATCATATCAGACAATGGAAATCCGAACTAATGAAATATACTTCATTATTGTTGGTTTAATATTATCAATTACTTGACGTCTGTTTACTCCGAATAGATTGAGAAGTAAAAACGAAATACTCACATCATTTACGCCCCAACCTGCCAATGAAGCTGTTTTGTTGACTGGTGTGCTCTCGTGTGCTTTGGGTAGCTTCACGGGCTGAGCAGTTTTTCCGAATGAAATTGGTTCAGTGAGCTGTGAAAACACAAACATAACCTAATTCAGTTGATATCCTTATACATTCAAAATACTATGTTGTCAAGAAAAATTTTGTTATTTCACTAATTGGTTTTTGACAATAAATTATAATTTTGTGAAGGTACTCATCATGTTGATCAAATGGTTCAAGAGTAGACACTCAAGTTGCAAGTTAATTCGTATATATCAGGTGAACATAATAACATAAGTGACGTCGATAAAAATTTCAATATTTTCATCATTTTTCAAAGTTATGTAGCCCAAACTTTCCCAACCATATTGAAAAAATAATTTGAAGTTTTTGTAATGACTCTAAATTTCTTGAAGAATGGATACGGATATGAATCAACTAGTGAAATATTATTCACCTTAATTATTGCTACGTCGTATGTCCAGGGTGGTCGGTAAATGAAATCTTCATGATATATCATTCTGGATACCTGTATTTTATTCCCTAAGCTGACATTTGTGTTTCCATATAAGATAAAATAATCCTCAGGTGGTTCCCTATAAGTCAAAAAGTTCTATTTATTTTCATCGATCTTTCTCTTAGCTGAAATGATAATCATATTGATGAGTGCATGCCAATGATGATACAAGGTATTTTTTTGGTTGGTTGGCTGTTGTCTACATATTTTCATACCTGACGTTTCATCTTCGATTGTGGTAGAGATCATTGAAGGCGGTAAACTATTATTTGCCGTGAGAACAACTAGATCACCCCATTCATTGCCTCATCGCCTTCGATAATGCCGACCATACTCATAGACGAAATTTCAGTCATAAGGGCCAGCAGGTCACGGCAAACATACCTGTTGAGTAGTTTTGACACAGGTTTCTCCGACAGGAAAGTTCAAACTCTTTGAATACATAAAATAATTGGATTTCGAATTTAGGTTATCGTTAGGAGATGACTATAATATTTTACTGGCGAAAAGTATCTCTATTAGTACAGGATCCCGCCGAAACAGCACTACGTTCGTAGCGTAGTTAATCAAACTGAAATATTTACATAAATTTATGAATAGGAAAATACATTTATGACAGGTTGCCAGTCAAAAAGTGACCGCCAATATTTTTATTTGAAAAAATCAAGCTACTAAAATACTTCATAGAGTAAGAGCCAGGTCAATCCCTCTACGAAACCTTTCATCTCTTGGAAGGATCGATTGCAGCTTGAGAAATGGTTCTGAAGCAGATTCTGTGAAATATGTTCTCATCAAATAAAAATATTGTGAAAAAAATTGGATTGGATAATTTAGGAAACATTAGCGACATGAATAGCATTTCACAAGTATTGTTCATGACGAGCTTTTAACGATGAACGAGAAAGAATGTTTTCTACCTATTCACCAAACTCAAACACCTGTTCATGCAGCTGCAGTTTCACAGAAGTGGACCTAGATTCGATTCTTATGGTACACCCGACCTAGCTGGAAATTTATCTGAAATTTTTCAGTTATGTTTGACAATGAAAAACCAATTTTGAAGATAATTCTCCATTAGTTCCATTTTTTTTATTTCATATTCACTCAATCATTATGAAATTTGTTCTCAGATTTCTTATAGGTACTCCATTTAGTTTTCCCGATATAGCCATTATAAGTGCACATTATAAGTGTGAAGAAGTTTTACTTCAGTCGTGTGGTTCGAAGCACACTCGCTTCCTTTAATTAAAACTATTTGCGCCCACATTTTTGAGTTTACCTAACTACGCTACGGACGGAGTGATTCTGCAGCGAGATCCTAGATTATATTACTTGTGTATGAAAAAACTACTGAGAGTACAAATTATCAGATTTTCTGCAAATGAAGTCTTCTGCACTTGGTGAATAGGGTTATACTCGAAAACAGCTTACTACAATCTGTTTGGAGTACAAGTTTGGATAATCTGAAGAGGAAATTTCGATACAGTGGGTTGTCTTCAAATGGTATCTAGGGTATATTACTTGGATTTTCAATTACAGGGTGTTTATTGATCATGTGGGACTATTCCTTGGACTATTCTGAGGACATTTTGTCCTTCGATGATTTTTGATAGTGCGCATTATTTCAAAGATACGAAGTGGAGAATTTTGAAAATAACAATTTTTGTTAACTTTAAAATCATCAACGTAGCCGAAATGATAGTAAAGCCTAGCAAGTAATGAGAAATCTAACAATTCCGTTGGTGCCTATCAACAACACTTCGATTACTACAAACGGCTGAATAGTATGTCTCGTAAGTGATCTTTTGTATGTGTCCAATAGGTTGAAACTGATTGATTTGGTCTTTTTACGTGAATTTTATGTGTTTTATATTTAAAGCCTTGATAATGAAGTCGTCTATCATCAATAGCTATAGTAACGCAGAGATGGCTGACATAAATTTCAATTATAGATTTTCTGATGGCAATTCATTAGGGGGTTGTACAGTGAATGATTTCCTAATCGTAGTGTGCCTAATAGTAAAACCTTCCAAAGTATACAGAAGTATTGAAGTGAAATGGAGAACCAGGGAGGCGAATTACAGTAAGAACAGTAGAAGTAGAAGAGAATATGCTGGCCATGATAGAAGAAGGTCCAAGTACCTCTACTCGCTAAATTGCAAATACTTTAAATGTGAGTAACGGAACGCTTTGGAATATTCTTAGAGACTATTTTTTGTACACATACCACATACAACGAGTTCAGGCACTTCTTCTTGCAGATTTTTTCCACGTATTGCATTCTGTTAATGACTTTTGCGCACATTGGGTCAAATCTCTCAACTACTGACTCTTATTCTTTTTACCGATGAAGCTAGTTTCTTAAGAAATGCCATTGACAATTTTCACAATAACCATGTTTGTGCTGAAGAAAATCCACATGAGGTGCTTGAAGATCGCTTTCAACATCAGTTCTCGTTGAAAGTTTGGGTGGTAATTGTAGGTGATTTCCTAATTGGACCAGTTTTTCTGCCAGAAAGAATTACCGGCGAGGTATTCCGCAATTTTTGGAACAAACCTTACCTCAGTTTCAGAAGGATTTACTATTGGTTACAAATAATTGCAATGTGGTTTATGCACGATGGTTAACCAGTGCATTCTGGTATATTGATTCGAGTGTTTTCAACAGTGAAGATCGCTGGATTGGTCGAGATGGACCTAATTTATGACCTGCTCGAAATCCGGACTTAAACCTCCTGAATTATTTTCTGTGAGGCCACCTGAAGTCATCAGTTTATGTTACTCCAGTGGAAGATGTGGAAGATTTGAGATATCGGATAATTGCTCAGTGTAACGCAATCAGAAATGAGTTCAGGAGTAGACGAGGAGAGATTGGATTTTTGCATCTGACCGAGGGGGGGGGGAGGTAATTATTTTCAACAGTTCTGGCAGATCAAAAAACATTGCATGTAATTTTTGTAATTAATTGAAGTGAATAGTTATAGACAAAATGATCTTTCTACTTCATTTTCAATTATTGTGCTACATGAATTGAGTACAGATGGATATGCCAACAGGTTTGTATATTACTTACATATCAATAACACAATGTGCCGCAGTAAGAATGGTGTATTCATCCAAAATAGACCCACCACATAAAAATTCATATCTGTTATGGAAGCTCACCTGAAAGAGATGTAGAATATATTAGTCTGAACCATACTAGGTAATCACAAAAAGAAGTAACTGCTGAAACAAAAAACCTTATCGTGGACTTTTTGATTCATTACTGGAAATACAATAAAGCGAAATTGAAGTCACGAGCATTCAGGAATTATTCATGTGATATGTTCCTTTATTTCTGGGGATTTGTGTAATTTACAGAATTTTGAACAACAAGAATCCCAAACAAGCACCTTCTCGAATCTTCAGGAGATCTAGAGAACTATTTTCTTCTCCTCCTGAAGACGTCAACTTGGTTGATGTAACCCGCATCGAGAAAAGTATTGCATTTCTGGTAATTGGATTCATTCTGCACCAGAGGTTGAAATTTTACCTTTCATTTCAATGTATTGTATGTATTGTATATGTATGTATTGATAGTGTTGCGATATTCATTCGGGTTTGAATGCCGTCGTGGTTTGGAACTGTATCCATAAAAACAGTTTTCAAGCCCACCAGGAAAATATAACGAAGCCTGAGATCTGCGAAAGAAAAGAACGATTCACTATCAGCTGCGGGGGTATATCGTACAACATGCACCTGCGGAAAAGTTTATATCGGTACCATCACAAGATCTATGGGTACAAGGCTGAATAAACATCGGAGAAACTGTAGATTAGGTCAAATAGAAATATCTGCAGTAGCAGAACATGCGTTTAGTGAAGGAGATCATACAATACTGTTTGAAGACGTGAAACTACTTGCAACCGATCATGGATACCACAGTCGGCTTGTGCGGGAAGCCATAGAAATTCATAAACTTACGGAGAAGTATAAGAGAAAAGAGAAGGCGATAACGCTTAACCTGATTTGGAATCCCATACTAAAAGATGTTAAGGTAGCAACATTGCAATGCAGTGTAACGTCACAAATAGGTAATAAAACTTCATCCAATAGAACGCACCAACAAGAAAGGCGAGTTACCTGAGTGAACACAAATACAACTTACAAACTAGAAATTAACAGTCATAGGTGTATCAAATAAATGAAGAAACTTCCGAAGAAGCCACTCGTGTTGGGGAAACGTTAGGATACAGTTCCAAACCATGACGGTCTGCAAACCCGAATAAAGATCGCAACACTGAAAATCTCGGCCGCGAAAGCCTTAACCAATTCATGTATTGATATCTAGTAGGCTCATACCGGTTTCATGAATGAAAAAATTCACATTACATCAATATTAATTGTGTCAGTGTGAAATTTGTACCAGAGTAGCGTAATGGAACTTGAAAAATAGTATTGAAAGAGTTAAAAGGTGATCATTTCAGTACCCTCGACTATCAATGTCCTTTATATGCGACCATGAATTATATGATTGAAAACTTCATTTGAGATGAAGACCTATCTGGTAAGTCATTTTCTGTATCTTTCCCTGTGAAAATCGATGTAGTTTGTCAATTTGGGCTGAAATGATTATCTGAAGCATCTGTTTCTTAATTAACATCGATTCAAAATGTTAAAGTATTCTCAGAATGGATTACCAAATGTTTCGAAGTGCTGCATGGGGTCTTCTTCAACGATATTGGAAACCTTGGCATATCAAAGCGCCTGACCTTCACTTTCCACAGGTCAAGGGAGCTGAAGTCGGAAACTGAGGGGTTCATCATGACATGTTAGCATTGTGTCTTCACCACCTCAGTCTACCGCAGTTGCGTGTTGAGTATTGAGGTTCCCAACACAAGGTGTAGGGCCTGCCGCGAGTAGTCTGAGACCCTAATACAATTGCTTTCAGCATATGTAATCTCAGCCTATATCCCTCCACATAATGCAGCCCTGAGGGTGCTTTATTACCACATACGGCACTTTTTTACGGCATTAACAAGACACCGGTGTTGCTCTACGCTCTGGGGTACATTGAATTCGTTATGATGAACAAAAAAAGTTGGCTTTATTGGAACTATTAGTTTTCCACCCTCAGGTTCATACAAGCCAATGAGCCTAATGTAGTTCTTCTTGACCACCAGAGCAAGACTATATTTTTTGTGTTTTCAGCTACTGGCGAAAAGAATATGGTCCAAAAAGGAAAAGTATAACAAATGAAATATGCAGACTTTCTCTTCAAACTCTGCAAATTACTCTGTCAAGATGTATGTTCTTATTATTGAAGTTCTACTCTCGAAATCATGTCGGCTTGTCGCACCAAGGCAGAAATGTCAGTCGGACAGAAGGCTATCATATCTCACTGCGCTTGCTCAAGATACATGATTCTTGGACCCACCATACGCTGAGAGGAGTGGTCTTTGGTTGATAATGCTGGCACGCCCTCCTGAATGTATCGCCAACTTGGTATTGAAAAAATAAAAATGACAATAATAATAATTATTATTATTATAAATGAGCGGGGGTGGTCACTAACACTTTCTTTAGTGTGTTGCGCCACCACTTACCCGGAAGGAGGCCGCTGTGGGTCTGCAGGGCTAACCACCTGGTAGCCCCAAAACTTGGTTCCCGGAAGTTAAGGATGGGGCCACGACGATCGACCCACTTAGTGGGGCAGAGGCAAGGTGGTGGGGCGCCCAAAACAATTATTTGCCTTCCGATGAAAACCCTGCTGATGACAACGGATGCTTTGCTTGGAAGCATGAGCGTCATGCATTGCTACGAGAGCAGTGAGCCCGTGCATTGAGTTTCGGAAGGTTAAAAGGCAGGTGCACACGATGAAGGTTAAGATCATGTTGGCGTGACAACACGTGTCTCGTATCCGATGTGTGATGGATTAAAAGGCAGCCGACATGCCTCACATGCATTTATTGTGGCGAATTACGACGTGTCAATAAATGTTTTTCATTTTCATTTCAGCGGAGTTCATTTGGCGCTGTGATCTGTCAATCAAACAAGTGACTTTGGGCCAAGGTGTGCTGCTGACAACCAAATATCAGTCCACTGCTTTTGCCCGAATAATAATTTCCGAAATATTCTTACCAATAGCTGAAACAAATGATATTAAGAAAATATAACTCGGTTTGAGGTACATTTTGAAAAAAATGATTTGTGATTGATCATGCCGTTATTGTCAGAATAACACTATGTGAATCGATCTTATCTTCAATTTATTACTCATTCAATTATATATAAATGATAATACTTATCAGAACCTAATTGAAATTGAACTAATAAATTGGAGAGGGGTTTCTTGGGGTTTGGACTCTTGTCGAATGAAAGTTTTTCCTATTTGGTGTGAAAGTTGAATAACTTCTTTGATCAATTACCCAAACACCAAACTGATATTTTTGCACTCGACGCGCGTTTCGCCAACAAAGTTAGCATTCTCAGGAGAAGAAAATTGGTCGAGTGCAAAAATATCAGTTTGGTGTTTGATTAATTGATCAAAGAAGTTATTCAACTTTCACACCAAAGGTTCCAATCCCATAGTTATTTATGTATTAGCTAGTGGTATAGTTGAATAACTTCCAGTGGTATAGTTGTTTTCTGATAGGTGTCAGTCCATGAAACCCTTAGATTAGGTTTTCTTGTCATAGATGAAACTACTGTATAGGTAAGGGAAGACCACAGAACTATAATATAGTTCTATGACCAGAGAACTATAATTAAATTATGTGGGGAAGACTGGACTGAACGAATTGTTACTTCAGATGATTCGATTTACGTCTATATTCGATAACACGGCATCATCAATTTTTTATTATAAAGAAATGAAAGTTTCATTCACATCTCGAAGCAGTTTTCACAGCTTCATTGTTGGTATTGTATTTGTTAAAATCGAAATATTTTAAAAACAGGCATATGCGTGTTTTTTATTAAAATGAAATTCCTTTCCACGGGACCGCCTCTGAGACGTTATTTTGAGAAAGTGAAACTCATCAGGGGGCATAGAAACCAATAAGTGTACAATTTTTACCCTTGCAGAGAGATCTATTTACACTGTTCCTGTTAAATAATGAAGGAATGCGTACTCTACTACGGCAAATCGTTGATGTATTTGATCTATATAGTATTTTTTTCGTTTCTCTTCAAGTTTTTTGTTTTTAAAGATACTGTCAGCCGGCAACACTGTATTCAAAGTTTGAACACAGTATGGAAAGAAAACGCAAAATTTTGATTCATTTCTATTATTCTGTAGTTAAAAAAATTAAGTTTTTTGTAGTTCGAATGTTTTAAGTGTCGAGGGAAAATGGAAGAGACTGGTGATCGTTATGTTATCGTGATAATCAGAATTTTCTGACATCGTGACTCATTTCATTGCGACAAACGTCTTTTGAAAAAACATGTTTTGATTCACCTTTATTCTGTAGTTTGAAGGAGAAAGTGTTTTGTGATTTGACCCTGTTTGAAGTGTCGGCAAAAATGGAAGAAACTGGTGATCGTTTTGTGATCGTGATAATAAGAATTTTCTGACAGCGTGACTCATTTCATTGCGTGAAAAGTGCATTGAATATATGTTTTCAGTGGTATTAATCTATATTTGAAAATATTGTGTATAATGGCTGATTCACGTCTGAGAACCATCAAAATCAAAACCGGCGTAGTAAAAAGATTGGCAAAAGAAAAAACTGTATATGAACTGGAAGCAGATCAACAAAAAAACCGCATTGAAAAACTGAAAGGTCAGGGCAAAGATGAATATGAAATAAAAAAGCAAGAAGAAGTTCTGAATGAATGTCAAATGATGGTTCCTGATTGTCAACGTAGACTAGCAGTTGCTTTCGAAGAATTGAAACAAATCCTTGAAACTGAACAGGACTTAAAAGAGGATGAATCCTACTTAACTGCACAGAAAGTTTTGGAAGAAGCCAAGTTACAGTTACCTAAGGCCAGTGAACTGCATATGTGTTAATTTTGAAGTGTTTCTTTCAGTAAAGACCATTACTAAATTTTTATAATGAACTTTTTAAAATATCAAAACTTTTCTAATCGTAGTGTTAATCTTGAGGTGTCGGTTATAACGGATCCTAGGACTAATATTTTGCAAACGCTGTACAGTCAGTCTAATGATGAGCTGTGGATAGATTCATGGCTGCAGCAAAATAATATCTATCACCCTATTCCTAAAATAAAGATAAACAAAGGTGGGTATCTTTTGTTATTCAACATTGACTTTGTTCAAATTAACAGCTTCGATCTTTTTAATGTTTTTTAAAAGTAGATTGAATCATTTCTATAATCCTTTATAAGAACAGAATAAATGTAATAATTGTACCTGTACCTTCATTGTGTATGATGATTAATGTCATAGTTATTCATTTTAATGGCTCCTGCTAGTTCTCATCAATTTTTTATTGAACTCGCATATTTTGTCCACTGATCACCAATCAAGTCTAAGTTCTCCAAATATGGTCACTCAAAAGTCGAAACTTGATGACACCTCTTTTTCACAATTATATGCTAGGACCTTTATTAAGTAGTTTCAGATGTTTTCTTGAAATAAAAAACTTCTATTTCACCAAAAGAACCTTCTTTTGGAATCATATTTTGGTTATTATTTGTTGAGTTCATTATCAATAGTCAAGTATTAGGAAATGGAAATTATATTGAAAAATCTTGAAATTTTTTCTTGAATTGGCATTATAATTTTTTTCAAAACATTATTTCTTATTCATTGATGTGTAAAGGGTACTTCTTTCAATGATTTCACTTCCCCAACACAAGTTTTTGACATTGTAATTAATGTATGAAGAATTGATTTCATCGACAAATCTATTGAACATAGACAGTTGAATTGTTTGTATCACAAATCTTTTCTAGTTTATGATTAGTTCGTTGTTATATTAAGATCACCAAAACTGTTACGGTTTCAATCCCCGCGATTGCACGTGATTAGGAGGCAGTGGTCAATAACGATTTGGTTGCGATCTAAAATATAATGCCGCTTCTCATCTCTCACCACATTTATATTTTTGTTCATGAATAAATGATTATATAAAATACAATTGAACTGCAAAGCGGATATTTTTTAGTGGTTTTTGAGAAAAACTTTTTGGTTAGTAACTACTCTGCAAGTAGGATAAATTTGAGATTGTATCCATTTCTTGTTCCATTTTTCAACTGAATCAATGAAAAAGTCGCTTGAAAAAGTGTCATTTAGTCATGATAAGATATAATTTTGGGATAACCGAAAATTTTTATTGAAAAAAATTTATGGTGCTAGTGAGTAAAGGTCCACTTTTGAAAAAAAGGTGTCATTTTACGAGTTGTTTATTATTAGAAGTGAGTTCCAGAAATAGTGGATTTTTCAACTTTTGAGTGGTAGTATCTTTGAAAGTAGACTAATGCATTCCGTTTTAACTTGCAATTTATGAGCAGCAAATAAAAATATGTGAGTCTAATAAGTTTTCAACTGCCCTGAGCCATTAATTGTTTTTAATAACAAAACTAGATATAATGCAGTGAAATAACTTTTTGTATTGAAATTCATTATTTATACATGTATAATTAGACATTCCTTCAGATTTAACAAATTTATTTTGATACTTTAAGCTGCCAATGTGATCTCTATCAGTGATGCCCAATCTTCTCTCAAAGAATGCCTCATCCTCATGGAAAAACTTACGAAAACCCAACAAGATTTACACAATAATGTTGACAAAATTCCCTCTGAAGAATGGAAGCAGAAAACTATTGAAATCGGCCTCATAAAAGATCAGTTTACCAAGCTCATATCCAAATTTGAGAGTGGCGAAGCTGTTTTTGCTTTGAAGAAAGCCATCGATAAACGGAAGAAGAAAAGATTAAATCTGAAGAAAAAAAAAGAATTCAGAAAACAAGAACTTCAGGAAAAATTCCAAAACAGGGAGAAGGTACATAAAACGATTGATCAATGGTTGAGAACTAAGATGGAAGAAGTGGACAAAGTGAAAATGGTAATTATATTGTTTCGTTTCTCAGAAAAACATTAAAAAGTTTAATTTATAAATGAATGTGACATTTAAATATTCATGTTTATAGCGTTAACTTAAGCTTTTTTCAGTTATGTTTCTCTGCAAATTGAAGAGCTACATCAAGGAATACACATTTATATCAATCTTTTGACAAGTTCCTGCATTTATAAACAAAATTTTTCGCAAATTTCATCAAATTTATTCGTTTCATGAACAGAAACAAAAGACTTTTTTTAATTTCGAAAAAAAAAAAACAACTCGAATTCCATCAGACAGACATTTTTTCTATCGTTTCCACTACACGAGCAGCAATTGAATTGATACACTCGTCACTTTACAAAAACACAGACAAAACAATGAAACCTTTTGATCTTTCAGCCTGCCGACGGGACATTTCATTGTTGACAAAAACATTCGCCCGCGATACAGTCTTCGAAATGTTTATCAAAATTGACACAGTTGCTGTTTTGCTGTGGTTTTGTCTGTTTGTCCGCCATCATAGTTACATCTAAAAATTTACCAAATTTGTAGACTTTAGCAACATTGTTTTGTAGGAAGAGGCTATGAAAAAAGATGCTGACTGTGTACTGGCTGAAGTCACAAAGAAAAAATCAGATGCCAGGAAGCAGTTAGCCTTAGTTGCTGCTTTAACAAAGTTGCGATCCATTAGAGATCAAATCGCCTCTCAAAGAGGGGAAAAACGATCTCTGGAGGATGAAAATGCATTTAATATAACAACAGGTAATGCATTTTTGAAACAATAAAAAGAAATCCTCATAACTTTTGTACTTTTGTCTCCAGCAAAGTTGAAAAATATGTGGGAGACATCTCTTAGAACGTATACCATTGAGGAGCAAGGTTTGAAACTGATGTTGGAGAAAACTGCAAGCGAGGATTCCAAAACTGCTCGTGTAAAGAAAGATCGCAAGCTGTTGGAGGAATGGCACGATATACTTTTTGGACCTAGGCAGGTTATACCGCCAGAGAATGCCACCTATTGGGCTCTTACGTCTGCTGAAAGGGACCTTGATACATTTATTGCAATAAGGTTAGTGCTGTTGTAATACAAACATTACCACGTTCAAAAGTTTTATTTTTCTGGTGTTGGGTATCTTAGGTATATTTTTTTTCAGGAGGAGCTGGGATACGTTTTTGGTTTCTCCCACAAATGAAATGGGTTCTAAAATTCCTATTGGGTGGGCTCTTCCAGATGTTGAGGCTGATGAAAATTGGACTAAGTATTTGGCAACTGTTTAATTTATTTTGAATATGTATTTGCTTACTTTTTAATAAAATATTTTTAGTATTCCATATTATGTCTGTCTGATAATTATTTTGTGATGGCACTTGATATGCATAGCAGGTTACTAATAGGTGTAGTAATCATAACAAAGACAAGTAGACGATTCTGCATGTTTTCGATAAACTCTTATGAAAGGCGAACATTCGGATCCAGGTAGGTCTTGAAGTATCAAATTCAGAATGTACGAGGTCTGTTCAAAAAGTTTAGCGAATTTTCATTTTTCTCAAACATTATATATATTATTCATTTTTCATTTGGTTGTTGAATCAAACTTGGCGTGCTTTTTTTTGTCTTGGCTCTCCTGGGCTCTTCCATTGGGACGATTGGACATTGGTATTGATCTCATAACTGTATACCCATGATTCGTCACCAGTCATGACCCTTTTAAGCAAATGTGAATCGCCTTTGACGCCATTCAACATTTGCTGAGCGATGCTCATGTGACGGTTTTTTTTTGGTTAAAATTCAGCAATTTTGGAATGAACTTTGCTACCACATGCTTCATGTCAAAATTTTTGACAAAATTGCATGGCATGAGCCAAACGATATGCCAAAATCCTCAGCAACTTCTCTAATAGTGATTCGACGATTATCCATAACAATTTTCTTCGCTTTCTCAACACTTTTATCGGTTGTTGATTTGCAGGTGCGTCCAGGGCGAGCGTCGTCATTCATGTCTCAACCTTCTGTGAAAAACATGTACCACTTGTAACATTTTTGTGACTCATAATACAATTACCATATGCCACTGTCAAAATTTTGTGTGTTTTGAACACTTAATTTCATCTGTTTCACAAAATTTCATGCAAATTTGATCCAATTTTTCGGTAGCAGAAACTCGCCGAACACGCAAATCTTTTATGCATCCTGCAAACTAAACATAATAAACTGAACATATGTTCGAAACGAGTATACCAACATAAAAAAATCGCTAATCGAATGTACGAAACCCGCGACATTTGAACATTTACCTTATTTTTGTTCCATACCAAAGATTTTGATACTCCCACACACCTGGTTCAGTGCCTACATATGTGGTTGATGATTCGTGTCTGGCACACTAATCAGCTCTTTCATTGTATGCGCGTCATGGCACCCAGTATATACTGTGCGTTCACAATGGTCACGCTCACGACCGTAGTTTTTCCCGTTTCACTTGCTTGCGAGCGTTACTGTCGTAAACTCGAGTGGAATGGATTAAAGAGCGTAGAGCTACGATATTGTATGTACGTGTGGCAGATACCCGGCGGAAAAACAAACAACTAACCCAGCTAATGCCGCGCAGAAAGCTGAAGTAAAACCATCAGGCACCTGTGCCACGCCTTAGATTTGGAAGATTCGTCGCAATTTATTTCCCACTATGAAAAGCAGAAAATAATTCATTTGGTTAATATGACCAACCGATCCGGTTTCGAGGTACTGTGCCCGATCCAGCTATTTCGCCGCTCCGAGCAAAATAATATTTGCGCCTTTTACCCGTGCGTTATTCCATAGATGGTGTAATTTTAACCTATAAAAAGACAAATTTTCCTTGCCAATATTAATGAAACAAAATAAGGCATGCACGTCGTCTTGAGTTCATTCAGGTTGGAGCCCGCTCCCTTACCCTTTTAGCTGATTTTTGTTGAAGAGGGACAAATTGGTTCATGACTGAGGAGATATTGGCGGTATGAAGTCCTCAGACATCAGTACCCCCCTTCACGCTGTACCCCTACCTAGCTGGG
>WOGP01002464.1:0-16702 GCA_015342065.1 Leptinotarsa undecemlineata | reverse complement strand
GACATAGGTTTGCATATGAAAAAAAAAGTTGGGGAGGGTTGTAGCTGAGGGGTTGAAAAAAAATTTCATTTTATTGCCAAAAAATGCGTACAACGTGAAAACAACTGACGTGTTTCAGCGTTTTTCTCCTAAAATACTGGTTAAAAAGTTATTAATTTTATTCCGGACTATTGCGCTCCCCTGCATAATGTTATAAGAGTAAACTTAGACTTTCGCTGCATTCTCAAATAATTTTAAGGCTGTATATGTTAATTTAAATACTGAAAATGATGTAAAATTAGTTGCATAATTCAAAACATATATCAGGATGTTTTTCCCTGATAAGTATTAGAGACGAGGGCGTTTGATGGCTTTGTTTTTGTACTTGGACTCATTTATTCCTAGCATTTTCTAGAGTCCTCTGACATAAAGCCTGAATGCACGATCAATCCGAGTCTTGATGATTCCTCTCCTGATAGTTTGATTAGTAATTCAGTTACTGTCCCGTATATGTTGGTTTTTGGTATTCTGATATTTGCCACCTATTGTTTTCCATTGAAACTGTTACGGTATTTATCACGCTGTTCTGCAAATTTGAGAAGATCAAGTAGGTACCAGGAATAGGCCAGTATAGGCTAAATATGATTGTGGATATCAGCAACCTATAGATCGTGATTTCAAATCAATGTTCTTAGTTTTTTTTTTGCATTTCAATTTTTCCATTCATTCATCTTTATTTTATAATAAAAATTTCCATTTATTTTATTTTCATTATTTGCATATAATTCAAATTTCTTCTGTGGTTCAACGTTCAACCCATGTATCAATTCATTCTAATTTCAGCTTACAAAAATTTGTGATTTTTGCAAATCGGTGTTATAATCCATGTCTTTTTTGATATTATTTCTGTTTTGACAACCTACCGGAATAATTCTTTGGAGAATATTTCATTCATTTTAATTTAATTTTTTTTCCATAAATTTCGAATATATTAACACTATTCTCACACTAGAAGTCCGAACCTGTGTCGTACTTTATACCAACTCATACAGATCCTATTTCAAAGTGAAAGCCTTTACATATTTTTTATCAACATAATCATTGCCTTTTCCATCCTGAAGAGAAAAAGACGAACCTCATTAGATAAACCAACCAACAACATCAGCAAGCGACAAATGTCCCCTGATGTTAATGAAAATAAAGCATAAATTGCCGTCTAATCGACTGTCATAAAAACAAAACGCAGGAACGATGCTACCGGTAGCGTTAGCACAGGTCATAAGCAATACCCAGAGTTTTGAAACGTAACGTGTTAAATCGCTTAAAGATGATATCGCATTCAAAAACATATTGCAAGCCGTTTTGGTGGCGCGCATGTGAAAAATGGTAGGTGTAAAAGTGGCCTGCTTTTTAAAGCTGCGGTACGCTTGCCAGCCCATTCGCCGGTTTTCATATCCTCACTGCCGTGCCACTGATATAGATGTTTTTTTTATATGACTGGTGAAACACTCACTTTTTCTGTTAGTGTGTTTTATTCTTTTTGTTTGAGGGTTTGATAGTTGGCTTTGTTGCTATGTTCATATACGGGGTGTTTCCTAACTACGGTACGAAACTTCAGAGGATGATCCGTTAGGTCGTTTTAAGGAAAACAGTTCCTATGAACATATGTCCGGAGCTGCTTCGTTCCTTAGATACAGGGCGTTGAAGTTACAAAAACGATACTTATGAAATATAATATCCTTACACCGATTTGGTTGAAATTTGCTACAGTTATTTGAAGTAATAATGCGCTTATTTATCTCTAACTGAATTGAAATTATAAGGTCCAGTGGAATCTAAGTGGAACCACAGCCCATAATATTGGAAAGGAAAGTACGCCACTGACTTGTTGTTGTAGTATTTTAAATTTTTAGATTATTGAACGTCTATATTCGTTTTCGAGAAAAAATTTAATCCACTTTGTATATCATGAATATCAGGGAAAGTTAGAGTTGTCACTTAGCAGTGATTCCATCAAGAATAATTTGAGTAACTCTGAAATGGCTGACATGCACTTTATTTATTTATAAGCAAATGGAAATGCGAAGAAAGCACGGAGAAAGACAGATATCTTAACAAAGTAATTATATGTGCTTAAACACTCATATGCAGGTGGTGGAAGACCAAAAAATGTAACAAGGCCTGAACTAGAGGAAGCTATACTTGATGTGGTTGAAGAAGATCTTTCTAATAGTCACTTAGGCTACGGCTTAGTAGGTTGGGATGGGGTTCTACGAACACACATCAAACCACTGGAAATAATCCAAAACAGATTTCTGAAGATAATTTAAAAAAAAACACTAATATTCTACAGATATTTTACATAAAGAAATGCAGGATACTGGACCAGTGGTAACTATTGTTTGAATGTTATATTGAAATACAAAAAAATAAAAAATCACCCCAGTTTACCTATGCTTAATTATGGTACCCGACAAAGACACCACCATGTTGTTCCACAGATGAGCAAATCCATTTGTTATCGATAATTTTTTATATGTATAGTACCCAAGGCGTTCAATTTTATTCCTGACCATATTAAAGAAATAACGAACTTTAACATGTTTAAAAATGAGTTAAAACGATTCATTTATGAAAAATACAAAGAGCCAAATGTAATGAGATTGTCAAACCAAATTTCTTTAGCTGATTCATTTTTATTTTATTTATACTTGCCTTTTTAATTCACGGGTTCAATTTTCATAATTATTACTTATTCCAAAATGTTTGTACTTTTAGTATATTCTTAAATGTCTTTACTTTTTTTAAATACTCCTTTATTCGTGGTGTTCTTGTATTGGACTGAATATTTATTAGATAGAAAATTGATGTACTTCTATTTCGAAACAGATGTTTGCTCACTTATCGAGTATGTATCATCTATGTTAAAAAAATTACTGTATACATGTTCTCATTATTGCGTTTGCTTTTTGTATTATACTGTCAATATATTTTTAAGTGTGATGCTTTGTTTCGTAATGTTCTTGTATTGGATTGTTTGCTCAATTATCGAGAAGGTATCATTTATGCAAAAAAATTGTATTTGCTGTATACATTCTCTTTTTTCATTAATTAAGGATATTATCATTATTAGTACCAGAAATATTGCACTGCAGCTGGAATTCAGCCCAAAAATCAATTGAGCAGTTCTAAAAAGGAACCTCCTATACTTATATCACGTACAGCGTATATCCAAATTCTACTGCCTCAGTATTTTCTCCAAATATTAATGATTTGCAGGTGGTTGATACATACTATGGCACACCAGTAATAATTCTTTACCACTGAGACGCCACTGCACTTGATAATTTTAATCTATTTCGAGCTGAATTAGTGGCTTCTCATTTCAAATAACTATAGCAAATTTCAACCAAATCGATGTGAGGATATTTGTGGTATTTTATAAATACCGTTTTTTCAACTTCAACGCCCTGTATCTCGCAAACGAAGCAACTCCGGACATATGTCAGAAGAACTTTTTTTTAAGAACAGACTAACTAATTACACTATGAAGTTAGAAAACACCCTGTACAGGAGATCGGGCCAGTTGTGAGGTTAGTTTTTGGTATATCATCAGGTGCTGGCAGGATTTTCTTCATGATTGAATATAATCATTTTGGTAGCCATCAGCTGTAGACCATAAGAGAGACATTTCAGGGTCCAGCAATACTCAATTATCAGATTTGAATGATCACCATATATGTATAAATGATAAAAAATACAGCTCAGTCTAGATCTGTTTGAAAAGCTCTTGTTACTCCAACGTTTTGACATTGTATGATGTCTTCATCTGGGCTTCATCATTCAATATTGGATAAAAAATAATAATTAAATATAACTCACAATACAAAACTGAGATCTTCAAGATGAAGATTGAACTAAATCTATATACAATGTAGATTTATTTTGATTGATTTCACAATTTTGCCTTATCTACTATAGCCAGGTAAATCTGATGTATAAAAAATATCAACTTTGTTCGAAATTTCCATTTCATAACTAACATAAATATTTATGTTTATGTATGTATTCATTTGCAACTAACTATAGTTTTGAATATAGTTCCATTTTCAATGGTAAGCTTATACAATTAAAATTTCAATTTTGTACTGTACATAGTTTCTTATTTCTCATCTAGTGATTGATTGCAACCTTCAAATAACTTGAATATCTCTAAAACACATTTGTTGAGAAAAATAATGGTCAATTTTCAATTCAAGGAGACATCTTTCTATCATTACCTCAACTGTCATACTTCCCCTCTAGTCCAATGATCATCATCCTCAGAATTTGAACAGGAAAAATACTGAATGTGATTCATCAGTAACTATGAAGTTTCCTGAAAAATCCGTTTATGGAACTGTTAACTATATAATTAGTCATTTTACCATTTCTTTTTGGAAATCTTGTCCTTCTGACTCATAGAGAACACCTTTTTTTCAGATGCCCCTTTTCTGTCAGAAGTAACATTATAGATCATTTTCGATAGCTGAAAGATTTCAAAACAGTATGATATGATTCGTTCACGTTCTGCCTGATTTTCTATTGTATCATCTAAATATTTTCTATTTTAATTTCTTTCCGAATTCCACGGCAAAATTCAACCGTTTTGAGCGTTTTTTTTATTGAAGTCTGTCATAGAATGTCCATCTCCCACCTTAGTCGGTCTAGTTTAACTTTCGCAACAAATACAGCTAATAAAATGTTGTTTTCAATAGAAACTTATATAATGCTTTGGGCTTTCTCGTTCATTTCTATCCATTACTTCCAATATCATGTATTTGTATACCTCGATATCTCAATAAATATTCATTTTACTGTATCTACTGCCAAAAAATTCAGTAGGCATTTGATAATATAGTGTTAATGAACGCACTGTATGACATTGGTTTGCGAAATTTCTTTCCGAAGATTTCAGCCTTGAAGTTGAGCCCCGATGTGGTCGACCTATGCAGAACGAGGATTTGAAGACCCTGGTGGAGAGTGACCCATCGCAAACAGTGCGTGGGATGGCGGAAGAACTTGACGACAGCTCCCATGCGGTTTTTGATGGTTTGAAACGCATTTGAAAGGTAAAAAAGGGGTGACCCATAATTTGAACGATCGACAGAAATTTTCACGTTTCGAGGTTTATTCTTTTTTGATTTTGCTCAACTAAAACGATATTTTTTTGGATCGGATCGTCACTTGTGATGAAAAGTGGATTTTTTACGACAAAAGGAGATGGTCAGGATAGTGGTTGTACACCAATTAGCCACTGAGACACTTTCCAAATCCGAAAACCCACCAAAAAAACATAATTACTGTATAGTGGTCAGCCACTTGTGCGATTTACTATAACCGAGCCAAATCATCACAGCAGAGTCTTATTGTGAGGATATCGACGAAATGTATAGAAAATTGCGTCAGTATCAGCGGTAGCGGCAGTGATCAACAGAAGAGGTCCGATCCTTCTCAAGGACAACGCCCGTCCGCATGTTTTACAAATCATTGTTCGAAAATTAAACGAATCGGGCATCAAAGTTTTGTCTCACCCACCCTACTCCTCAGAGGTCTCGCCAACCGACTACCATCCTTTCAAGCACTTCTATAACTTTCTCACGGGCAGAACCTTCGCCAATTCGGACCAGACAAAAACGGCCTTTTTTAAAACGAAGTATACTTGACTCCAGTCTAGTTTAAAATTCAATGGTTGGACCGCACCCCACCGAAGGTGTATAAGTTAAAAGGTTGAAAATATGTTCGAAAAGATGTATCTCTCCAATCGAACGATTTTTTTCTCTAAATGCCAATTATGAAAAAATCACCTTATTCCGTATTCCCCGTTCAGAATAAAAATTCGAGTGGAATATGTCGAACTCAATTTCACTAGATATGGATATGCATGATTTTGATTTGATTGCGGTAATAAAAACTCCTAATGATATTGAGTTGATTGATGTAGTCGTTACTACGTGGAAGGAGATCATCATGAAAAATGAGAAATTGAACTTTCTATTTTAGGTAAAAAATATAGAAAGTTTCATTTTCCATGTTCTCTAAAATATTTTCCATGTGCAGACAGCGACCAATTATACTTGATATTAATAGAGGATTGATCAAATTGCGTCTATCGATCACAATTTTTTTATTGAATCTATGGGTGATTGGAAAACAGTAAAAAATTGTGGAATAGTGTAATTTCTGAACGAGTTTTTAGTTATTACCAGGTAGTTAGTGTGTAACGAAATGCTTTTTCATTGAGTTATTAACATGAAAATTGTTTCAAATTGATTTTCATTATCTGAACCTCGATTTGGAAAAAACATTTAATAACGGTATAAAATCTTGACCACAAGAGTTTTTGAAAAAAATAGCAAAAACCCAAAAAATTTCAATAAAATCACTAGTTCAGTTTACTCATGTTTTATCTCTCCAATGGGCCATGATAAATAAAATATTATATTTTTATGTATTGTTAAGCACATATATTTTGTCAAACTTGAATTTTCTGTTTCCAATTTGCGTTCCTAGATAATCTTCACTTCAGGAAAAAATAGAAATTGTTTTATAATGTGATGAAAAGACACCAAACCGAAAAGCTGATGCTATTTCAGCAACATCTACTAGAGGATGTAGAGGATAGGTTGAGAATAATTGCAAAATTCAAACAAATTAGTTCTTA
This sequence comes from Leptinotarsa undecemlineata, assembly GCA_015342065.1. NCBI lineage: Eukaryota > Metazoa > Arthropoda > Insecta > Coleoptera > Chrysomelidae > Leptinotarsa > Leptinotarsa undecemlineata. Next base: position 10,020 of record WOGP01002464.1, on the reverse strand, counting down.
AGAAAATATATTTAAAACAAATGTCTCGACTAAATACAATAGAGATTATCAATTTAATATTTGTTTGGATATTGTTAAATGTGGACGAACCAGTTATGCAAATTTCACAATAAAACTAGTTATAAAAGGGAAATTTTATTGAAGGAATACTTTAGGTTGAGAATTGAATATATTGTTTCTCAAGAACGCATTTTGTATCAAAAATGGCAAAAAATTGTCCTATATTATAAAATATGGTATAAGGTCATAACGCTGTAAAGTAAACAACTTTTTAGCATTATAATTATGACAGGCACTAATTAACAGTTATTAGAAAGGATCCGTGTTATTTTTTGCTTTATTATAAAGACAAAATATTGCGAGAGTCCAGTTTCTTGTAAGTCTACTATTAAAAAAAAAAGATCCAATATGTTGCCGATTTCAATGACTGTATATTTTAATGAAAGCCTTGTGGATCCACAGAACCATACAAAGATAAAAACTATAATAGGAAATACTCTTGGAAAGGTTTTCAATGATTAAATCCATATCTATATGGCGCATTATTCAAATTTTCCAATTTGTTCATTTGAGGTACTTGAATATTGAAGTAAAAATTCACAAGGTTCATGTTTTCAAATGTTATTAGATATTCTATAAATGCTTTATTTTAGGGATTCCGTGGTATCGTATAGTTAACAAACGATTCAAAAACACCAATTCAAAAGACTACTAATGATTTTGAAATGATCGAACTATGTTGAAGAAACTGCATGTTGTATTTTATATACTAGAAGGAAAAAATACACAAATTACAAATATTTACTGAATCATATTTCACCAATATTTCACCAATTCAAAGACTGATTTTATTCATATATCATCAAAACTTCCCTTTCTGCTGATGTAAATTTATAAGAATAAATAATTATTTAACGAAACAAATACATAAGAACTATAATTTGCGACTTTTTCAAAATCTCCCGCTCAATTCATAAATTTGTCACAAAGATATCATTGAAACAAAACGAAAAAACTTCGTTGGCCTTGAGATATAAAAGAGACGAACGAAAGGCAGCAAGCAAACGAAAGAGCAAACAAACATTATCCATTTAAAAATCTTCGGGGCAGAAACATGCCGCGCCAAACTTTTCACGGCACTCACAAACTCTCCCTACCCTCGTTCGCAGTTCTTTTCCATCGCTCGTTGCGACTTTTTCGTTTGCCGTAAAAGAATTTCCTTCGCTTGGGGTTCCGCAGAAACAAAGACGTAACGTCTATGCTACTGGCGAATAGGGACGAAAGTTGCCGGTTTCCTTTAAGGAGTGGTTTGCCCGGTCGAGCTAAGCTTTAGTTCTTGCAGGAGCTGCTAGCTGTATTGATCAGAAGGCTGAGAGGTGGGTGAACGGGGGTGAAATTCTAAGGGTAGTCGAGGAAAGGACAAGGGTGGGTTGCGGTCTTATTCCCTTCCCGATCACTCTGACACCCCAGTCTATCCCGTCCACGCCGACTTGACCCTTACGAAGTAGTGGAGAATGGAGGGAAGGGAAGATGCTATTACCAGGAACTGTGGAAAATTTCTCATCAGCTACGAAGTATTTATTTCATTAGGGAGTGCTGAAGTATTTGTTTGAATGAATCTAAAATATTAAAATGTTTTGGAGATTGAATTCAGTGGTACTAACGGAAATGAGTTGAATTCTGGTAATGGAATCTAAAAGTATTCGAAATTTTTCTTTCAGGAAAACTCACCATATTTTTATGATTCCTGCTGAAGAAAAACCGTTCTTCTTCATAAAAGTGTTGAGTTAGGGTGTTATATTTCATTCGATTTTGAAATTTGAAATTACACTTTTCAAAATTGTTGCAGACGTCAAAACACCTTACTTATTGCAATCAGTTATCCAAAATTTTACTTTTTGTAAGTGATAATCAAAAAAAAATTATTATTTCTCACCGTTTGTGAAAAACGAAATCACATAAGTATTTAAACGAGGAATCATATCGATTTCCCTAATATTTATTGATGAGTATTACTAAATACAATGAGTATTACTAAAGGTTTTTCCAACACCAAAACGGTAATTTAACACCTCGACACGTGTTTCAATAAGCAAATGATCATCTTCTAGAGAAAGATCAAACTTCCTCTTCACTGGTGATCAAAACACGTGTTGAAATAACGGTTTGGTGTTGGGAAAAAACTCCAGTAATATTCATTACTACACTATAGGTTCCAAACAGTGCATCACAAGTTCATTAAAGTCAATCAGGAATTATTATCCACAAGTGTTATCATACTTTTTCCATATTTTGAGTACATTCTAGAAAGTAGAGCATTGTGGTTCACTTTCTTATGTAACAACGTCAAGCTGACGAGCAGTGTGATGAAAAAACTAGATAATGGAAAAATTGTAGAATCTATAACTTCATCACTGTATGACATAACGTTAGGGAATCTCATTTTGTGTAACTCACGATACTCATGAAGAAATCGCGCTTATCATAAAAATTACCATTAAGTATGCAACAAGCATCTTCTTCTACGTTGCATAATAAACATTTGAATACCTCTAATTATGTTGTAGTTTCAAATTTCCAAGGTTTCAATAAATTTAAAATATATGGAAGAAATATAAAATCTATCTGAATGAAATATTGAAAATACTGAAAATAACTGGACCTAAATAAAAAGTCATTTAAAAACAGAAATAATGTCAAAAAAGAAAATCTTAAAAAAATAAGTAGGTATGTAATTTTGAAAATATAAGAACGCTAATTTGTCAAAAAAATAAAATAAAATATTGTATATATGCAAACGAAAAAAAATTAAATGATTAGAATTAAAAATGAGATGAAAATATTCAAAACCATTTTTAGTATTCAAAATCGTTTTTGGGTGGCTTTTCTGATAAATGAGACTATATTTAGGCGATTCCACTCTCCCTTCTCTTCTATCTGTTCAGTGTAACGTCAACCATTTTCCAGCTTGCTTTTCATATATATTTTTATATGTTGCGTATCTCCACACTGGTCTGAATGAATGCATTACTGCTTATCATGTACACAGCTCCTTGAAACCTCCCTTCCTGTGGATGATTTTAGCTCCGAACCACGTGGTATTATGTTGGTGCGTCTAAAAAAGCTCCTCTGTTTCCGATTTGCCGGGTGTTTACTTGGGTTCGCCTACACAAACATTCACCAACCTTATCGTTTCACTGACATAGGACTTGATACACTCGCCTTCAGTGTATGCAATTCTTAAATATTTCGTTCCTAAATCGATGCATTCAGCTGAGAATATTTCAGGAAATAATCTTCATGAAAATAACTCAACCTAAAAATTTTCTCAGACAAATGTCCATTTTTTCAAACTGATACTTCGATATCTTTGGGCAATACCAATCGTCCTAAGGACTCATGGTTTCATCATGCTGTTTGCTCTCTGGGTATTGCTAAAGAACAAAATTTATCAATATGATTTTGCGTTTTTGTGATATTACTATTGTGAAATAATTTAAAAACTGAAGATGAAGTAAAACTCATTCTTCTTATAGTTTTTTACGTTAGCTTCAATATACTACATTAGTTTTTTGTCATTTTCAAATCATCCGGCACTAACAGTCTCTTATTTAAAATTCTAAAGAGAATTTCTCATTTATTCTCAAGTGATCCAATTATTGAGACATGTTCTGCGTATTTTCGACAAAAATTATAGGTAGTCAATAGAACTGGCAACATTGAAATAACATTCACAGATTTCGCTGAAAGCTCAAATTCAATATTAACATGATTTGTCTGCAAAAGCGATTAAATAATTCGCCTTCTCAATAATGCACCCTAAATTACTGCAGAGGTCCATTGCTACCCATTTGGTCCTGCACGGTACTCAAGTTTCGTGTTGCGTGTATCAACATTTACAACTCTCGCAAAAACTTCGCAGCCCCCAAATATGTGCATTTTCTACGTCACGAATTTCAGTTGGCAATCCCACTATGGCATGTTAATATTAACAACGTCTATTTTATATTGAAAAATTTAATGAATGTCGTAAACACTAAAACTAGGTTGACAGTTTGGTTTGAGGTGCGTGAATGAAAATTATTCGGGTACATAATAAACATTTTTTCAATAAGGTGGTTCTGATGATGTTATAGTTTTTTTCACTGATCCTGAAAGAAAGGAGATCTACGCATACCAAATTCTGAATGTTCTAAATGTATGAGGAAATGAAAACCATTTTGATATACTATGTGTTCAACTAGGAAAATCGGGAACCGCGAGAGAAATGAAGGCGGGTTAACCATGTAAAAATTGACCTCATTTGAATAACGTTTTCAAATTTAGAACACTTTCCTATCACCACTTCTCAAGCTGTACGTCTATAGATTTTTTATCTGATGTTTCATTTCCCAGAAATTAACACCAGTTCTAATTTTTATGTGGGACAAATAAAAGAATCACCTGCAAATCGAGTAAGTTAGCCTTCCTTGCGACTACTTGACCGATGCTTCACAATATTTGTTTGATTAGTGGATTTCGAAATGTCGTTCAAATAAACTCTGAATTGGGCAACTTTTCCTCACTCAACAGAGTTTCTTCAACTCATCGTTCAACATTAAAGAAATTGTTCAATTCACTGAGAAAAGTTTATTGTGCTGTTCTGTCGTTTCGATATTGACTATTTCAACAATCTTCTTACGAATAAGCAAGGAACATGAAAAAAAAATGATGATCTAGATTCACAATTTGATGAGAATACTTTTTCCATACCATAGTTATAGCAGCGTTTTTTAATTCACATTTTGCGCTAATCGCGATAGCCTTATTAGGAGATGATAGAACTAATGTATTATCTCTTGACGTGCGATTTCTGGTCGAATAATTTTTCCACTAGTGTGGAGAAAGTGTTTTCAACAATTTTATTCCACGCCAAGGATTCCAAATTCTACTTTTAGTGTGAAACTTAATTTCACCATTAAGTTAGGCCTTTTCTGTATATCATTACTAAAGGTGCAAATGAATGCCTTCAAATTAATTTCCAGTGTCAGTTTTTGTGTTGGTTTATAATTCATATTATGATCCCTACTTCATAATCATTAAATTTCTCTTCATTCATGAAATAATAGAATGAGTAGAAGGCTAAAAAATGTTATCAAATATTATCTTTTCCTACCAAATATATTTTCAATACTATATAGTATGGTTAAACACGTGTTGGGGTTTTGTGAACTATTAATTGCAATTTCACGATGTAGCTTTAAATAAGTAACTCATCAGTTATTGGCTAATATTGTCACATAATTTGAGTGTTTTTATTCCAAATTCAAAGACGTCGACCTCCAAAAATCTAGTACTTCCAATATATTGGAGAAGAAAATAATACATTTGATGAAATTATGAATGAACAAAAAGTAATTGGCACTCCGGGGATACTCCAGTTCAGTCCAGGACAGTCAGCTGCAGGAAAACCCGGAAAATACTGCAGCAGAGATTTATAAGGTGTCGAGGATATTGATGAAGAAAACGCGTAAGCCATGCTTCATTTCGTTCATCTAACTTGTCATCCTTGGAAAAATTTTAATTCGTTTGTCAAATTGTATATTGTACATATTTTATTTCATCTAAGCGTACTTGTATCTACTAGGTATGAATGAATCAATGAATCTCATTGTTTACTTAACGTTATCATTAAAATTTGATGATATTTTTACTAGAAATGTGACAAAAATCAATAACCGGAATCTTTTGTGTATTTTTCTAATCATTTCTTTTTCATTTCATTGTTCTAATCATCAACACCAGCAAGTGTTGAAAAGATTAAGTTCAATTATAAAATCATTCCAAAATGAATTCCTTTTAACACAAGCAGGCTGTCCAGAAAGCAAAATGAATTAATATCTAGATTAATAACGTATTTTGAATTTCAACACTGGAAACATTGTTATACGATTCAAAGAAAAAAACAGTTTTTTAAAGTTGTTTCGGGCCGTTCATAGATAGTCTTACCAAAATTTTGGGATTTGTGAAACATTTCAAGAAAATCAATAGGTGTGCTTTCAAATCTGGATGCGACAAAGACATGGCCAGATGTAAGCAGCTGAAATTTCAAAATGGCGAAAATGTTTAATATTATTTCCTTTCGCCAAAATCGCAACTACAGAGCTGAAATTTGGCAGAAATATATCCTCTAGTGGTGATTTTATATAAAGCAACCCTCAGGTTAAATCCTGCATTAGAAGCAGTATTTCTGAAACAATTTTTTGGAGTGTCAACTAACACAGAGTAAAATATTTTAATCAAAAGTGCATGAATGGAGGAAGGATTCCGTCGTTTGATAATAAAAAAACAGAAAAGCACACATAAAAGGAGCGGAATAAATTCATGAATGTTTGCAAATACTACTGTGAAATTAGGAAACAAATTTCTACAATTAAATCGCCAACAAGGAAAATAATTTGGAATGGAATTTTTTGGAAAATTGCTAAATGTAGTTGTGATGGGAAATATTATTAATTGGAAAGCTACTTAATCCGATTATGAAAATCTATAATATTTAAGGAAAATTATTATTTTTAGATGGAACTGAAATCACACCGAGACTGAAATATTAAAGCAATTATAAATCTGTAACAGAAATTGATAACAAGAATATCAAGAATCTGAAAATCAAAGAAAAATAATCAATAACATTGCAACCGAGTTATTCACTTTGTTTTCACAATCATTTCAGTGTAAAGAATTTATTTTCTATCTATTCAACTTCAGTTCGGTTTTCTAATCTATAATATCTCGATGAGAAATAACTGAAATTCATTTGTTTCTTAACGTCGTATTCGGTGTTAGTCTTCTTTCTAGTGGAGAGATTCACTAATGTATACACTTTATAGGTATCAACTTATATTTTTCCTGGATATTTTCAGAAGCAGTTTATTATTTGAACGTCATAATCATCGAACTTCCTAGATCTTCCTACTTTCTTATCACTCCATAATTATTTTTATATCAACTCTGTTCCCCATTTTGGAAAATCGATGTTCATATTCAAAACAATACCGAATTCTTATGGTCTATTTTTCCTCATGGAAGTTAATGTCTCTCGAGCATTCTAAAATAATTATTTCGGGCGTGATGAGAACCAACTGGGCTTCATTATATTTTTATTTCGTACTGCATGTAAATAAAGTAGATAATAAAAATCTTTAGAGCTCGCCAAGAAAAGTTTCATTATATTTTTATATTATGGTCTGGAAAATATTTTTACAGTGCTTCATAATATTACCTTCAGTTACAGGATACTGATTGGTTGCACTTGTTGGATCTTGTTTAATTTATCTTAAGATATCTCTAAGAGAAGTTTCATTATATTTTTATTGAAAAAAATTTCTATAGTGCTTTATAATATTACTTTCAGATGATTGGTTGCGCTTGCTGGATCTTGTTCTATTTATTGATTTTCAACAATTGTTTATTTTTCAACTGAACTACAATATAAAAATTTTTCAATGTGATCCAAAAATGTCGACTGAACATATCAAACCATTTCATTTAATTTTATTTTTTTCAATATGAATTGAATGTTTGTGAATATGAAACGGTTGAAAGACCAGAGAAATTGAAAATATGAAAACATCAACAAAACAGCGAATTACTCAAAAGTTCTTGAAAGAGCTATTGAAGTTCATAGAGAGGTTACGCTTATATTGTATCGAGTCCTGCGTTACACATCTATCGATGAGCAGGTTCTCTTTACATTCAGCGACTCCTCTCTTCGACCCTCTCTGCTCATACATCCGTTCGAACACTCGGTCGGTACTATTGTTATTATTTACTACAAACTAAGAAAAGTTACTTCATGCAAAATGTTCTATCCCACAAACTAATAGTCCGACTGCTGTAAACTTTGTACACGTTTTTATTGAAGGTTACAGTTAACTAATAGTCATATGGATTCAATACTAGTAGCGCCATCTGTGTGTTAGCCTACAAACTTTTCAGTTCACCTATTGAAATGTAAACATGTGAAATGTACAGTTCAACAGGTGTGTTGATCTGAATGATCCACCAGTATCGACCTCATTCGTTTGTAAGCAAATGAGGAGACATTTCTAAATATCGGCGTATCATGATGACTTGTTAAAGTCAAATCAGTTTTATAATGGCACCGCCTCTCGCTCCTCTTGACTCTTGTTTCCTCTTCATACTCAACCTGAACTTCTCCATCCCACCCCTGAGGGAGTGACGCCCCATGACGGTTCGTCAAAGTTCCTCGGGAGTTTTGCTCGGCTGACCCAGGTTGTATCCCTGTTTCGCAAGAGGACTTTGGACAACGTTGGGCGCATTGAGGGCGGAGAAATATCCGCCACTTTTTGGTTTCACGTGTCTGTTATTGCTTTCCATGTGGACGATCTTCATGAATTCGATTTGGGCAGCCAGTTTCTGGATTTCTTCCTGAAAATGGATTTCAAATGAACGTTTCAACAAGAAATTTGCGGGAGAATAATGAATGGAAATGAGAATAATGAAAATTCATCTCAGTTTCCGAACATACTTCATATATGACGTTGGTGTTAGTGTTATTCATTGTGCAAGGCTATATTTTCTTGATTCATCGTGTTCGTATTGCAAAAACGTCCAGAAATTTCAGAAGGAGAATTTCAGAACAGAATAGAGGTTGTGAACTGAAGCAGACCAATTCCACATATGTTTACCACCTTTTATAACTTTTAGAGAACGACTGTTACTTTAACATGAACTACCACTTATTACATACAGAAAAAGGACAAGAAATGAATTTGCTGGAATCTCTGGAAATCAAAAATCGAAAACAATCACATTCTCTAATGAAGGACCAAAAAAAAGTTAATCACTGACCCCTATTAAATTTATTTTCATAATTTTTGTTCTGAAATTGGCGTTCCTAACCACTTTTGTTCTTAAAATTCACCTGCTCATCTAGAAATAATCGTTATTGATCGATTAGTGTAGTGTTACTACGTTTTCCAAATCTACCTGTTGACCTAGATCAATTAATTACTAATTAAGTTCGATGGGTTTTTCAAAACGAATTTCAAAATATTGGCACTATCATCTATAGTGCCAATAATTTTCATCAAATAGAAGTGCAGTGTATTTATGATTTTATAACTGATGAGATTGAGAGGATCAATTATGAATTCCCTGTTGAATATCCTGTTTCTTTTATTACCCCTAAAAAATTTGTTACCTTCAACTCCTCGTTCTCTTGAAAAAGATCCTGCGGTTCCTCCGGTACCAAGCCGATTCCATTCAACGAAAATGAAGCAGTAACACCTCTAGATCTGGCTCTGTTGTCCCACTGATCACCCTGACCTCTCAAAACTCTTATAACCTTAAACATGAAGGAAAGAAACAAAGTAATAATTACTCTATCAAGTAGAATTTCGAACCGCCTTAGGTTCAAAGTTCACTGAAAACATTGAAAACAATTTTTCGACGAGCGTTTCGCTAACCAAGTTAGCATTTTCAGGAGATGAATAAGCCTCAGTCATCTCCTGATTAGAGAAACGCACGTTGAGAGCCAACATTTTTGTTCTAGGAAACGTGTTTTCAGGAAACAAGAATGTGGTAGGTAGGATAATCGAACGCACTTTAGTGTCAAGTGTCATTTGAAAAATTGTAGACAGTTGACACTTGACATAGGGAGTCGTGCGGAGATTAAAAATAAAATGGTCTACAGGACTACATGTCCTGTACACCATGTATTGAGTGGTCCAATGAAAAGTATGCACCCTGCTATTCTTATTTTTTTGTAACTTAACGCAAAAATGCTCGGACAGGTCGGTTTTAGGGGGACACTTTTTAGATGTATTTTTCTACCTGTGCCTTCAACCCCCTAGCGAGGGTGAGTAACAACCCCAAAATTTTAAATGGAAAGTGGGGTCGAGTGATATATCATTTGAAAGGGCACACCATTCTCTTTCCAATGATACCTAATTTGTTGTATTTACTTGAATAGTTATAAAAAAGCAAGAACATTTACTCGATATTTTTGGTGTTAAT
>WOGP01002463.1:2719-16703 GCA_015342065.1 Leptinotarsa undecemlineata | reverse complement strand
CGTATGATGTCGGTATGAACCTATTCGATCGTAAATTTGATCATATTGTGCGGCATGTAGTTCACCCTCACAATTGTAACTACCAGGAACGAAAGGGCTAAAGCACTCTTTTCCGGAGTGTCGGTTAAGATTGCACATTTTCGCTTGCGACCTCGATTAGACTTAGAGCGGGGGGCCGCTTTTGGCAATGGCCGTACAGCTTCGGGACTAAAGAATGTTGGTGAATCTCTTGGACGAGACGTCACTGCTGGTTCATTTTCTGCAGTTGATGTACCAGGAACTGGACTCCTTGACATTTCCTCAATTACTGCACCTACGCTGATATCAAGATTAGGCATGCTTCTTTCGATTTCTGGTATCAAGGACGGTTCCAGGCCTAATGTTAGGCTGAGACTCTTTGGTGTTAATTCGTCTTGTTCCTCAGTTTGCAGCAATGAAGGCGATGGATTACTTAAAATGTCTTCCTCGTTTTGTTGATTCGGGGGAATCGTGATATTAGACTCAACAGGCGCTGCATTAGTGTTGTCATTCGGCTGGGATACAGGCATTGGCCGGTCTGTTACGAAAGACGGAGCAAAGTCGTCATCGCCAAAAACAAACTCATTGCATGGCCAGATACCAGCTTTTCTAAACGAGTGAGCAATATTGTTCGGGGTGAAAGCCAACGGAAATGCTTCTCTTACAATACCAGGCAGGTCATAAATAGTCATCGTCTTTCCAGGATTGTTAATCATCCAATTAGTTTGTAGTCTGGCAACGTAATTCTTCAGGGGCCCATAAATTCCCACATCTAATGGCTGCAGCTTGTGCGAACAATGTGGAGGAAATGAAAGTAGGATCACATAATTTTCCTTCGCTTTATTTATCACCGCCACATTTACGTGCGAGTGATGATTGTCTAAAAAAAGAAGTACCGGATCATCTTTAGTGGGTTTCACGTGTTTTATGAAATGATCCAAAAATATCAAAAATTCAGTCTCAGACATCCAGCCTGAACTGTTACCGGCGCCAATAGCTTCAGGCGGGCCATTTTTAATGAAAATGTCATTATATCGGATTCGTGGAAACACAAACATGCAAGGAATGTGGTTACCTAATGCATTTGCTGCTGCTGCCACAGTTACCAAGACGCCCCTTTCGGCAGATGTGACTGCTCCAACTTGTTTTGAACCGCGCTGTGCGACGATCTTCTTTGGTTTCTGTACTGTTGTGACTCCCGTTTCGTCAACGTTCCAAATCCTACTTGCAGTTAGATTGTACCTCTGAAGAATTTCCTTGTATTTTGTGAAAAACTGCTCCACATTTGTTCGGTTAAACGATGTAGCTCGACTTAAACTGGTTGCTTCCGGGCTTCGCAGTGCCAAATTTGGGTTCCTCTTCAAAAATGCTGTAAACCAGTCATTACCAGCGGACTTATTTCTTATCCAACTTACAGGAATGTTGGAAATCTTGTGATAAACGGCAATTTCATACGCCAGTTTTTTGACTTCACTAGGTAGCAAGCCAAAATATATTACAGCACATTGTAGAAGATATTCTGCTAACTTTGTTTCTTGTTGTGTATTAAACACTTGTCTATTTTTTTTATATCCCAGTTCTACCGGTAAGCCTTCTTTCTTCTTTTTCATAAATGTATGTAGTGTTACATGGCATATTTCGAAACTTCTAGCTGCTTCCCTCTGGCTCTTTTTATTTTCCAATACTTCCTTAGCTGCTAGTTCATAGACCTTTTCCGATGTACTTCCACGCGTGGTTTTCCTTTTATAATTCCTCATCCTAAAAAAAGAATAAGTAAAAGTTTAATAGGTCGATCCATATCGCACGCAATATTAAATGAATAAATAAATAATGGACAACATCACATATATTGCTCCGATCCCTTAGTAAGTAGCTTATGCATTTGTATTATGGAAATAAGAAACAACGGAGATACCACAACACCCAAACCCACAATGTAGAAAACTTAATTTTCTACATTGCCCCAACCGGGGATCGAACCCGTAACCTCAAAGATGGCGGCGCTTTGAAAGCCGGCACGCTAACCACTCAACCACAGAGGTCGTCAAACATTGTCGCCATAACCTTAACATTTTTTAAATGGGATCACATTTGGTATCAAAATTGCACCCTCGTCGTATAGAAACAGTAAGAACAATATTACCTACGTTTAAATTTTTTCAACTGTTAAAACCTGCCCCGTGTGCGGGGCAAATATTAACGCGTTAGAACCTACCCCGTGCATTTTGTTAAAACCAACCCCACGACCCCATTTTGAACAAAGTTATAGTTTTTCTTTTACCGGTTATATTCTCGATTAAAACTTTAACATTAATGAAAAATACAATAAATACAGATTTATGCAATACCAAAGCCAATTTTTAACGATACATATTTAAAAAGTAATGCAAAAAATCAAACACGTTGAAAAGTTCATTTACCTGTGAAATTGGAGGCGTCTGACACAACCAGCTCCCGTGACGCTCGGCCGGCAACTGACAGGTCGAGACACGTTCGCACATATTCGTAAGCACAAAGTGCGTTGGAACTAACATGGTAAGTCGAATAGGTGCCATGTAATTACGCTGTTAGTATTTACCCCTGTTAAAACCAGCCCCAGGGTCCCCTACAATATTTTTTTATCACGGGAATGTAAAAAAAATTGGGAGAATAAAAATTTTTATTTAAAGATCAGAGTAAAATATTCTCTCGACAAAGTAATGAAAATGAATTATAACTAAAACACTAAACCTGAATTGAAACTGAAAAGTGTAATGATCAGCCACTCGGCTTCAGTCGTTGGTGGTTTAAGATATATTGGGGTTAAATTTTCCACAGAACACCGCAAATTTCCTCAATGATTTTATGAATTGTGATCTTTCCCAAATGGAATGCCCACGCTACCGACTGTTACGAAGTTACTAGCTAGCTAGCTAGCTAGCTCATTTTTTTTGTATATATATATATATATATATATATATATATATATCGTACTTTCTGATTGGTCGGCGGTAAGAACGCAACGCAGAAAGTTGAAAATAGCCAAATTGTTACCTTGCGTTACCTTGCCTTACTGCCGTTACACCAACTTACTTTCTATCTAGAACGCAAGTGTGTTTTCTCAATGCTTCAACTTTCTTACCTTACTTTACCTCGTTATCTTGCGTTTTTATAAACTAGGGATAACTGACTTTCATGAGACAAGAAGACAACTAGTATAGCTTATGGAGACACCCTTCATTTTATTCTTTGAAAGAGAGGATATTGGCTGATCAAGATCTTCAGTTGATGTGGTGCGGCAGGTTTTTCCGGGTTTTCCTGGAGCTGAAAAAGCACATGCACCACTGGAATCAATGAAGTCGCCACGGAGCGCCAATTAATTTTTGTTGCTGTTTTATAATTTCATAATTTGTATTACTTTATTTTTTATGTATAAAATTTTTGTTATTTGTCATTTTTACACTGTCATTAACTAACTATTTCGGTCTGGTTGATAGATTTCGAATCTTTCAACACATTTCTAGACGAAAGAAGCCCGAATTTTGAAGACTCACCAAGAAACTCCGTGGTGGATTGTGCAAAAAAATAAGATGAACGTTCAAATTTCACGGGCTATGGACATTAATTCAGTGATTTTTTTTAAGTTGGTACACTCATCTCGAACATATCCTCACAGTTTCAGCTGTTTGGGATGTTTATTTTATTGGTTAGAGGCATCAAAGTTGAAAATGTTTTGCATGTTTGGCGATTTTCTGCTAACGATAAAACCGGGTCAACGAATTTACGTCAAATTCTGTGTAAAAAAATAAATAAGTGCTCAAAAATACTTGAAATGTTGACAGTGGCATACGGTGATTGTACTCTGAATCAGAGAAATGTTTACATTTTGGTACAAGCTTTTCACAGGAGGTCGAGTAGATGTGAATAATGACGCTCGCCCTGGACGCCACAGAACATCAACAACCGATGGAATTGTTGGGAAAGTGAATAAAATTTTTATGGACCTAATATTTTTTGAGAAAAAAGAATAAATGAATATTCAACTTATTTTTTGAAAAGGCCTTGTATAAACAATCTCTTGAATGTGTTCTGATTTTCTGAACCGATTTTCAATGATCTTCAATAAAAAATCGATTCTTAACTCCCTATACTGTAGCTTCATGGGGTGACACCTATCAGAAAACAACTACTCTTGTGGCTAATACCACAAAGGGCGTTGGATAATATCTGACACACGTGTCAGTGCAGGATTCTTCACTGAAGTTATTTCTGCATATGCTGTTGGCGATACAACTGCCGCCATTTATTTTCAATTATTGGCAGAAATTCGCAGACCGGTTTCGAGCTGTTTGGCCACTCGTCAGTGCAAGGTAGTGTCTATCATCAACATAAAGTCGATGATTTCCGATAATTGAAAATTTAATTGCTTCAGAGTATCATTCCTTGAACTAGACTGAAGCGAACAACAAACAAAAGGTTTGTAATCGCCCCGTCTGCCTGTGAACTGAGGTAACCAACTGCATATCCGAAATTTGCCCAATTCCTCGTATAGGGAAAGAAAACTTTTCACATATAGTCAGTGGGTAACTTGGTTCATAGGCAGATGTGGCAATGACAAACTCGTTGTTTGTTGTCCGCTTCAGAGTAGTTCGAGGAATGATACTCTGAACGAATTCATTTTTTATTTATCGGAAATCATCGACTTTATGTTGCACTGACGAGAGGCCAAACATCCTGAAACCAGCCTGCAAGTATCCATTAACGTACAGTGTCGAGAGTTGAGACTGACCTGAACGAATTGTTCTTTTAGATGATTTGATTTATAGCCAGTCTTCAAGTATGCCCACTGACTATAAATGAAAAATGTTCGATATGAGTCAACCTTTTGTTCAAACTTATTTCTGGTAATATCGACTATCCAAAACGTTTGAGTAATATCAGTTTCGAGATTGGATTGTTTCTTTTTTATCTTTTTTTTGTATTCCTTTTATTCATTTTTACTCTGTGGTCATCTTTTATCTTAATGATTTCACTTCATTTCTTTCACTGTATTTTCACTTCACGTTTTATTACTTGTGTATAATAGATATTTTTGCTATTCAGTCTAATTTTATTTGTTCTTTCATAGATTTTGAATTTTATTAGACAATGTAAGTTCGAATTAGAAGATGACCAATCATCACCCAAAGACGATTGTGGATTGGATATTAGACAATAGATTGCCAACTAGCAAAATTCATTGGGTATTAGTATATATTTGTTATTCGAAAATTGTACCCCAAAATATACAGGGTGTCCCATATAAAACTCCGCTGGAAAATATCTGAAAAATGAGAGAGAATATCCATATTTCGTGAAAGCAGATGATTTTGATGTCAAAGGGTCCTCTTATTTGCGAAGAGATCCAGCAATAGGCGTTATCCATTAGGGCGTTGCGACACCGACGCCAATTTTTTCAAATAGTAACCTAGATTTTCAGATTCGTTTTTTGATTCTGCATTGAATTTTGAATTCAGCCATATAGCACCCTTGTAGTTTTTCTCGAATCCTGATGAAGGAAGGCAAATTTATTACTTATTATAAAGAGGGCCACGAATAAGTTAAAATGAATTCAATAAAACGAGTTTAATAAAATGAATCCATCAGTTATGATTTCATTGTCTGTTCAGTTTCATCTAGTTGCGTACAAATTGAAATAAATGTTTCAAATTACCAAAAAATATGTTACTTTGACCATAACTCGATTAACATGATAACGAAATCAATAAGTGCTAACAAGAATCATTTTACTAAGTGTTCGAACTGCCTCCCTTCACGTAGAATACACATATTGCATATTTTTAGTAATTCCCGATTCGTGACAGCTAAAAGCATCTCCCGCGTTATGGAAGCACAAATATTTGTGATACTATTTTTCAAATCCTCTACATTTTGTGGACGTCACATATAAACTAAGTCTTTGATATATCCCCACAAAAAGAAATCTAGTGAAGTAATATCTGGACTTCGAGCTGTCCAAATATTGGGTAAATATTCTATTATGTGGAGGTGCCCCATCTTGTTGAAACCATATATTCAGTCAAGTTTGCATTGATAAATTCTCCAAGAGATTCGGCAACACATGTAGAAAAACGAAGTACCTCTCCCCATTGAGAATTCCTTCGAAAAACATGAGGTCCTATCAAATAACTATCAATGACTCTGTACCAAACATTAACCCCCCTACCAGACTGAAATCTCGTTTCTTGCACCCGATCAGGGTTCACGCCAGACCAATAGTGACAATTGTTTGTTTATTATACCGTTGTTATGGAAACGGCTTTCACCATCACATAATATTTTTTTTAGAAACTGATCATCATCATGAATACAGGTGCACAACCATGCAATTAAGTTCAATCTTCTATCATCATCTCCTGAATATGGTAATATATTTTAGTTATTAAAAATGAAACATGAAGATTGTTACCTGGATGTAGTTCTTGCACCAAATGTATTTTGAATGGATGGAATTTGTTTTTTGATAAAATACGTTTTATTGACGATTTCGAAATGTTACAACGCAGTGCTACTTGTCTGGTAGAACTATATGGTTCCAACAACATTTGACCTAGCACTGCAACACTGTGATTTTCATTACTAGCCGTTTTTGGATTTTTTGCTTCCAGTCATTAAAACATCCATTTTGTGCCAAAGATTTGGCTAAGCCAGCGAATATTTTGTCTGACGGTAATTTTCTGTCAGGATACCGATTAGCGTATACTCTCACTGCTTCTTTTGAATTCATTCTTGCTTCGCCATAAATACATATCATATCCAACTTTTCTGCATTTGAAAATTTACCCGTTTTTCAATTTAACGAAAACCCCACACAGAACTGAATACACTTTCGTCAAATCTGACAGGACTTCTGACAGATCTATAAATACATTCATGGCCCTCTTTGTAATACGCAATAAAATTGCCTTTTTTCATCAGTATTCAAGTAAAACTACAAGTGTGATGTATGGCTGAATTCCGAATATAATGCAGATTTCAAAAACCAGTGGAAAATACTGGGTTACCATTTAAAAAAATTGGCGTCGGTGTCCCGACGCCCTAAAGGATGACACCTAGTGCTAGATCTCTACGTAAACCGTTTGACACCAAAACTATCTGATTTCACGAAATATGGATATTTTTTTCATTTTTTAGATATTTTCCAGCGGAGTTTTATATAAGTAAATAAGTAAAGGTAGAAATTTAATTTTTCAATATTAAATCGTCGTTTTTGCCGTCACAGAAAAAAATTGTGTATTATATACGGGAAAAATATTAGATTTTAGCTCTCGGTTTTTTGTCTCCCAATACAACCTCGAGCTAAAATATATTTTTTTTCCCTTGTATAATAAATAACTATTCTTAGGTGGCTGAGTGAATAAATTGTTCTAATATCGTGTTGAATTACTGTATAAATAATTATTCATAATATAATTGATTATATATAGTGATAGATTTTCAAAATGAAGATAAGTACAATTTATTTATTTACATGATATTTATATAGCCGTAATTCGTTCCCAAGGATGATAGTTTGTTTCACAAGACCTAATACGAGTATATACTCGTACATATTCAGCAGGATTGACCTGTTTTTGGAATACCACCTCATGCCACAGTACTTTCAGTTTTTTTATTTTCTCCATATGCATGATATTGACTATTTTTCCTGATACATTTCCAAAAATTAGTTTGATTGAGTGAGCCATCCATTTGAAATCATTTTCATGCAGAAAAAAACATGTACAGAATTTGTCACTCCAACCATTTTATAGAAGTCCACCAAATTGGAGGGAATAATTTTGAAAAAATATATCTCATCAACTTATTTAGTTACATATGTAAAAATAGTGTTGAATATTGACACCACCTCCACAGTTACCACTCTATTTCTGTCTCAAATCATAGTATTTTGTCTCAAACTGAAGTGTTTCCTGCGTACGTACAATATTGAAATCATCTCAAGGCTTATTTATAATTGTTTTAATTTATTGTATGTAGGGCTCATTTGTGTTATTTCGAGTATTCTGCATTATAATTCAAATACAATTAAATTAAGTATGCAACAAAATTATTATAATGAACCTAGATATAGAAACTATTTTCCATTTGTGGCATGGAAAATTGATGAGCCAGATGTAATATAACGTAATCAGAGTTACTTGTTAAATATAGAAAATGGCTGAAAAATTAATACGAGCTTCATTTAGTTGAAGATTCTCGTTTCAAAGTTCGTTTAACAAAGGGAAGTGAAACAAAACAAGACAGTTGCATCAAACTGAAGAAAAAACGTTGATGCTGCAAAACAAGTTGAATAAAATGTATAGTTTTCTATTGTTTTCCAATCCAATCAGATATATGAAGGTAAAATCAAATTTAATATCATTTTATACTTGGTCACTGAATTAAAATCTCTGGAAAATATAGTACAACTCAATGAAAAAATAGTAGCTCCAAGTAGATTCAGCTTCATAACTTTTATCCATAAATGTGATTGGAAAAGTTCTACCAGTTTTTCCTGCGTAATAAGATCGACAATCATTTTATTTCTCCTACATTTTCTACATCTACCTGACAATATTCATGACAAAACATATTTTATGTAGAGAAAACGCACAGTAAACAATAAATATAAATCAACTCGTTACACACCTAATTAACAGAAATATTTTCAGGGAGGTATCAATGGAATTATTATTAATAAGTTGAATAGTATGTCGCTAGTTCATATCAAGCATAAGTTAGTATTCGTATTGATTATGTATTTGCACTCTATCTTCATTACGCATGTTTGTGACGCCACTTGAATTCATTTTCGTAGTCTTGATAGGATTGGGTTACAGAAAATTTTATAAATATATCTCGAATTTTTTCCAACAGAAATTTCCATGCAAATTTTTACTGGAGAAGTTTTGTATTGAAAACATAACCGTTATTCTGTTATAACCAACGAACCGCTAAATATATAACCCAATATTCGCAGAAAGTGGAATACAAGACGATTATTGTACGTGTGTAAAAAACAGAGTATTTCTTTTAATTTTTTTTTTATTTTTGATACACTCAGAAATCTTTGATTAATCTGCAGAAAAACATTTTCAATTATTAAAAGATAGAACTGGGAACTGACGCAGTCCAAGAACTTTTCCAAATCACCAGAAATGCAATACTATTCTCGACTTGCGTTTCACCGACCAAGTTGACTTCTTCAGGAGATGGAAAAAACTACCACCAACTCGGTTGGTTAAAAGCTCATCGAGAAAAGTATTGCATTTCTGGTAGTTACCGCTGCCCAAGAGCATTATCAGAGATTGGGAAAAGTGCTTGGGTTCAGAAGAATATCTACATTTTTTTTTAATACTTCTAGTAACTTCACACGTATTCGTAGCGTTTGACCGACACACAAAAAACCAGATTATAAAGTTTTCAGATGTTTGAACGGTAGGCATGTCTCAAAACTTTTGGATTTATACATTATAGTTTGCAATATTATCGATACAATCATTCAAATCAGATATCCCTTATCCTTACCATCATCATATTCCCTTTATAATAAATATTCTCTGAAAAAATTTCTCTATGTGTCTCCACAAGGAAATTGTAATTTGAATTAATTAATTAGATGTACTTCATAATTCAAGTTATCCCTTCCACTGATTTGCTAGGGAAATATTAATGAATCGAGGTAACCAATTTTTTTGATATAGTAATGTGTTTCTGATTCTATTCCTGGATCTAACATGTGTAATCGGGTTAAATCATCTGTTGAATAAGCCATGTTATTGCATTACGCCATTTCCAAGAAATAAAAATACACTGAGTTTTGTTTATATTACTAAGTAGACATTAAACCGAAAATATCATGCAGAATAGTCTGGTTTTATGTTGAAGCTGGCATATATTTTGATTTCTATCTCGCAACCGCTGTTTTAAATATCTAGTGACCACCGTCAAAGAAAAAAGTTATGTTTTTAATGATAACATTGGATGGTGCACATAAAGTACAATATATTAGTGATATTAAAAGGAAAGGACATTTTAATTACGGTCCGTCGCTGAATCTAAGTATGCATCTAGTCAATGTTCACATACAATTTAATATTTGAAAATACTTCCTAATATTCTCTTCATAAGTTTCAACATTCTAAACATCGCTGTTGAGTTTTTGGTGACCCAATTCTATATTTTCGAAGACGAATCTGGTGAAGCCAGGATCAGACGAAACTGTTTTAATTCAACCCGACATTTGGGATAATTATTGAACCATAAGCATGGGTACATCATGAAACTTCAATATTTTATCAGTTCGTATTTTCATTGTCTAATAAATAAATAAAAAATAAAATTATTTGAAATTCCTGAAAAATATCAAAAAAATTAACCGAAAATAACAATTTTATTTGAACAAAAAACTGAAATTACAAAGAAATAACCTAAAAACCAAACAACAACCAAAATATTTTATTTTAGGTTATTTCTTTGTAATTTCAGTTTTTTTGTTCAAATAAAATTGTTATTTTCGGTTAATCTTTCTGAACTTTTTTAGGAATTCCAAATCATTTTATATTATATTAGACAATGGAAGTCCGAACTGATGACATAAACCACGAAACATTGTCAACCACCTTCAAACAAACATGGAACATCAATAATTTGTTTGTGATTATATATATTTTACAATAAATAAAAGTATATCGAAAGTTCAACATTTAGATTTTGGATAATACCAAAACCTGTGAAATTTGTGATAGAAGTTATATTGGAAGTTATATTAATCGAGAAACTGAAGTCTTAGGAATATAATCTTTATGCAGATGACGCTCAATTATATTACTTTCAAATTATCAATTTTGATTTGAATACAATTTTACGAATATATACTGACCAAATGTTGAAAATGAATCCAAATAAGTCAGTAGCTATTATTATTGGAAGTATCAGAAAAAAAATTAAAAACTACAGCTTGAGAATGGAAAATACTGACATACAATTCAGTCGGAATCCATAAAATTTTGGGTGAGTTTTAGATAATAAACTTAAATTTCAAGTAACCTATAAAATTGAAATTGCTTATTTTTCTCTGTTGTCCCCATGTCCCATGTTCCCATAGTCGATATATGAATCTAGATATTAAGAAAATGCTATTTGATTCATTCGTTGAATCAAATTTCAACCACTGTGATGTGATAATTTGTGATCATTCACGTTAAGATAACAGCGACAGGTATTGCATGGAGAAAAGTATCTAGAATTTCATCAAAATTAGCAGATTTGAAATGGTTGAGTATATTTATTCGTAGCACGTATAATCTTTAAAATCGTAAAGTACAGGTGTCCTCTCTGATCATAAGAATATTTGTCTTACAGAACAGAAGTGAATAATCTGAATCAACGTAAGAAGTTGAAGTTGAATATTCCTACCCATAAATAAGAAATATTCAAACGATATTTTTCTCATACTATCGTGTCCATAATAAAATATTTCAATAAATGGAAAACAATGCTTGACTTTATCAGAAAATACATTTAAAGTATGTTTGGATATATTTCTTTAGTATTCAGAGTAATTGAGCAGTCTGCGTTCGAGGCGAGAATCCTGATAGCAGGTTCTTTAAATTTAACAATGTAGACTAACAAGTCCACTTTTACTTTTTGTTTACATATCATTATTTTTGTATCTTCATTACTTTTATTTCGTTTTTCCTCAATGTAACATGTAAGCCCTAAAGCGGCCTGCACACATGGAAACCTGGTTTGCTAAACTTGGTTCGACGAACCACAAAAACCGTACAAAAACTCTGCTTTACCGACTGGATTCTTGAAACTTAGTTCTGCTTTCCACTTTCCATAAACATGGAAAATCTCTATATGCTTCAATGAAGTCTATCAAAAACGAACGATTCACAAATTGTGCACTATCACCACAATTCGCCATTCTGTAGCAATGGAAACAACAACGAGGATCTCCTACTGCAAGCGCCCAAGCCTCTGCACAGTACTGACAAAAATCAAAATGGCGAACAAGAGTTCCCTTCCTCCACACACAGACGAACCTGGTGCACCCTGTCGGCGACCAGAATAAAACACCATACACAGGGAAACGAATGACGAACATGGTTGGCGCGAACCAAGTTCGGAAGACTGTCTCTGGTCTGGATTCCTAGCCATACTGGCTTGGAAGGCAATAAGGCTGCTGACTCCCTTGCAAAGGTGGGAGCTACAAGCAGCTTTATCGGACCAGAACCTGTCATTGGCATCACTTTAGGCTTTGACAAATAAAAATTGAACATTTGAATGGCAAGAAGATTTATGGACTTTGTGAATTGGCTCACTCCAAGGTGTTCATTCACCTTTCGAAGCTTGATACCAAACAGTTGCTGGACTACAGTAGGAATGAACTACGATGTCTTACAGGCCTTCTTATAGGTGACTCCCATTTGAATCATAATATGCAGAGACTCGAAGTGTCGAAAGACAGTGTATGTCACTTATGTTTGGAAAATGATGAAACAGCAGAGTACATACTTGTGACTGCCCCGCTGGGGACCGAATCAGGTTTTCAGAGTTCTGCAGAGCCGTACTCTTAGCATCTGTCCTGAAAGACCACTCACCATACAAAATAATCGGCTTCGTTAACGAGCGGGGTTTATTTGGTCGAGTGTGAATAGGTGTGAGCTACAATAAACCCTTGCGGATTGTGGTGGAGGGTCGAATAGACCCACTCATTTTGGACCCCTAACCTATAACTGATAGATTAACTATATAAACTATATAATTATTTTATGAAAAGAGCATGAAAAAGAACTGCTTATATGAAATCTACAGCAATTTTTCTGCAACTGCGAGCATACTGACCCAACATCCAGATTATTTAATTATTTTGAAGTCGACACCATTTGAATTTTGTAACTACTGATTGAAACTTAACGCAATGAGCCAAAAGCTGAATTTCATTAGATCAAACTTCCATTGTCTGATATTATAAAAAATGATTTGAAATCCCTGAAAGGACTAATAAAAAAGAAGAATTAATAAAGGACAGCTGAAAATGACAATTATACTAAGCAAACAACTCTGAAATGAAATAACAGTGAAATAGAAAAATTTAACAAAAAAAATTAAAATAGAAAAATAGAGATTCCAAGCCAAGTTACTTCACGACGTTTCGATTGTCAGTATCCACAATCGTCTTCGGGTGATGACTTTTTTATTAGTTCTTTCAGGGATTCCAAATCATTTTATATTATAGCAGACAATGGAAGTCCGAAGTAACGAAATTCAACATGAAACATTATCAATCACCTATAAATGAACCAAAAGCATTTATCAAAATTTTATTCATTAGGATTTTGTAAACACCATGATAATGGCGGTTCAATTTAAATTAGTATTTATATGAAGAACAAAGCCAACGTCATATCTAATTAATGAAACACAATAAAATAAAAAAGATTTGGTCGTTCCTACTTGATTTTTGGTGTACCCGTGTAGAATCAACAAGACAACTGTAAAATTATCACTTACAAACCTTGGCACGAAAGAAATATTAAAACCTACTTTATTCGACATCCAAAAAACCATGGTAATTTACAATTCAGGAAGCGTTGGCGTCCTTTTTTTCGCAAGGCAAGATTCGTCCCAACCCTTAACCCTCCGAGACCAAAACAGCTTTCTGCATCATCGCGTAACGCATGTGTTTATTCCTTATTCATAGGTAGTGAAAATGGCAGCTTTATAAACTCACCTCATAAGCTCTAAATAATAAATACAATTCCCGAGGCTTGGCATCCATTGGTAGGCCACTCACAAATAACGTCCGCACCTGAAAATGAAAAAAAAAATGTAAAACACGGGCCAGATATTACTGTTATATGGTTAAAAACTTTACTATCACAAAAACATTGAATGTTGATGAACAGGATTCGAAAATTGAAAATAAAAATTTACC
>WOGP01002462.1:0-16704 GCA_015342065.1 Leptinotarsa undecemlineata | reverse complement strand
GCATTGTGAACTGTAAATTCAGGTACTCAATCAAGTACCTGTATGGTATATATTGGCGAATGTAATGAATCATTGTTAGTTTATTGTGTAAGTTTGCAAATGTCCATATAGGACGAAACTGCAGTAACGTTAGTTACAATTAAAAGTGATAAAAAACATAGAAATTTTCATTTCTCTTTTCATTATGATCTCTTACCACGTAGGCTACATCCATCAATTCACTTGTATTTCTTCATTTGAAAAAATTTTTTTTTTATTAACACGCGCGGCAGCTACCTTATTTGTAACCCTCCTTTGCGCGCCTGCTGCCTTGGACTTGGTAGCTGATTTTCAAGCTCCCTCTCCGGAATCGGAAAATATAAATGGTCATTTTTCTAAAGAATATACAGCTGATTGATTCCCAAGTTTAGATAAAATGTATATAGTTTGCAAGGACTAAGAAACACGCTTTTATAGCATACGAAAAAATAACTATAGTTTAAAAAACTGAAAAACACGCTTTTAAAGAACTTCGAATTAAAAAGTTGAAAATATTTTTTTAATAAGCTTATAATAATAACGAATGAAAAATACTAATATTATTGTGAAAAAAGCGTGTGCGCTTTGTGCCATATTTTTTGTATATCAAGAGCTTGTCGCTTTTGTCACAATAATACTGGTATTTTTCGTTCGTTATTGTTTTAAGCTTATTTAAAAAAAATGTTCAACATTTTAGTTCGATGTTCTTTAAAAGCGTGTTTTTTAGTTTTTTACACTATATTTATTAGGTAACATTTTTTGTCTTTCTGGTTTTTTAGAGATATATAGCAAAGTGAAAAGTTTTGACAAAATAAGAAAAAATTGAAAATACCATCCACACAAAAGTGTCTACATAATCTGTGTATATGTTTCTTCGAATTTCAATCCGGAAGAAAAAATCAGTCTCCCGATTACAAACTGAGAAAGAAAAAGTGATTTCTGTGTAAATCATTGTCAGTATTGTATAGAGGTTGTTTGGGATAGAGTTTTTCTTTCGGATTATATGAACATCTCTGCGCGATCTACAAATTTTGCCAAGTTTGTATTTTAGAATTGTTTCCCTCCGTATCAAAACTATTTTCCGGGTTCGTAGGTCACGTTCTGCAGGTTTTATGCTGATGTTTCGTCTCCGATGGCGGTGACAGGTCCGCTAGAGCATTTCGTCCGTCGCCTCATCGCCTTTCATGGAGTCTATCACAGTCTTAGACGAAACGTCAGCATCTGTGCTTTTTTCCTTCTGTATGGTTGTATCGGTCGATGCTGCTAATCCACTATGAGGTCGGTATAAACGATATTAATATCGGTATCGGTCGTTTTCTATTTTTCATACGATTTTGTTATGGGGACATTCAGAGCGCCAAGAGCTCTAAGGCCGGCCCTGGCTGTCCATATTCTGGATATATATCACATCAGTTGTCACAACATGCAGGTCGTGATCAAATCAATTTAATTAATCGATTACATATGTCCTGAAAAGGTACGTAATCATTTAGATCTATCAAATCTAAATTAAGCCGCGGGCGATCGATAAATGAAACCATAAAATCATGTATCGTTGTCTTTTACACCGACATAAAATTCTCGAAGTGTTCAATTATTTATTTTATTCTCGCATTAAAACGCAGTTTGGATTTTTAGAAGATTTTTGCCCTTTTTACGTGTTTAATGACTGAAAATTATCTGTCCTAAATGATTGCTTCAGCAACTGTTGTTGGAAACGTGCCTGTTAAGAAAAAAGAGTAATGACTGATGGACATACGGTTTGATCATAAACTAACGCATATATTAATTATCATTTCCTGGCAAATGTTTAAATAGGTCGACAGCTTTTTTTTATGATAATTATTTTGTGATTGCGTTTTTTTCAAAAAAAATGTTATGTAATGAAAAATGAGAGATGGATACATACTTTTCAAGAAAATGAACAATTCGAAAAAAATCTGAATAGTTATCTCTTTCTACATTCCAACACAGTAATATCTGGAAAATGCCCGCCGAAATACAACTACTTCTCCGAGTAATACCACGATGAACATTGCACCATATCCTAAAGATATTTGTGCAAGTTTTCTCACAGGAGACATTCTTGCAGATATTTCTCGTTCCTTCAGCAATAGGACATCGCTGAAATGAATCCAGTGATCACCTGCAAACATTTGTCCATCCAAGTGTTAGCCGGAGAAATAGTAGTTTTTCGGTAGGAGGATTATTGGGAGAGGTGGATATTTTAAAATGTTTATTATAGAAAACATTTTTCAATGAACAGAAAGCCCCATGGCTGAGATTTAATTAACTAGTTCTGTGAATGTTTTTTTCATCTTTCCATCGTGAAAGAGCCAGACTTGTCTCTTCCAGTGCCACAAAGTATTTCAAAATTATTTAAAAAGGTGCTGACGAGGTGTGTTTTCGTCTGAAACTTCTAGAGAAGTCCACCAATAGGTTGAAGGTTTTTGTATGTGAATTTTTTTATCAATGCTCTTTTATGTATTCCGAACGAACAGTATGCACTGATTAAGAAAAAAAATCGTGTAATTCAATTTTCATAATTGAAAGTAGTTGTTTCAGTTGACTTTTACTCACATTTTTTACACATTTTCGTTGATGTTATTCAATTGTTTCATCCATTTCTTTGACAATTCACCACTATAAATTTTTGTAGTGGTAGAAAGTCAAAACAATTTTTTTTTCAATTTTCATCTTTCTGCAACAGTAATGACAGTATTATGACGCCTGAAGATGCTATTGCATCTTCAGGCGTCCTAATAATGCTATTGCATCTTCAGGCGTCCTAATACTGAAGATGCTTGAAGATGCTATTGCATCTTCAGGCGTCACTTATCAGAAAACAACTACTCCCCTGGCTAATACCACGATGGTCGTTGGATTATATCCGACAGGTGTCAGTGCAGGATTCCTCATTGAAGTTATACCTGTATATGCTGTTGGCGATACAACTGCCACAATAGATTTTGAATTATTGGAACACACTTGCAAGACCGGTTTCGGGCTGTTTGGTCGAAAATTGAAAATCGAATTCCTTCAGAATATCATTCCTCAAACTAGGCTGAAGCTGACAACAAACGACAAGTTTGTCAAATCTGCACTGTCACCTGCTGGAAATAATCTAACGCCCTTCGTGGTATCAGCCAGGGGGATAGTTCTTTTCTGATAGTATGCCCACTGATTGTAACTTATAAACAGTTTTGTAAACTGTGAAGTGGAAATGTCACATCAAGTATCGGTGAGTTCTATGATATTTTTCAAAGAATAATATCCCACTTCTGATTATTTCTTTTCTCAACGATCACTTTTTTTTACTAATTATGTGTTATACCAACCCTTCTGTCCATTGAAGATAGGGGTGTCGCTTCCGGAAGGGTGCTTTGAACGAACGCAAACAAGGCGTTCAAGTCACTGTTGACTTTTTTTATTTCGTTCGTCAACGTTTGTGTGCTCACTGTAGTTTTGTCGAATAAAGATATGATGTTCTGGTTCGCCTGGTATACGTTCCTGTATGTTCGGCTGTCGTGGTTCTTGAGTGCCTTCTCCAAGTTTTTGAAGTCCTTGGCTTCTGATCCCAATCTGAATAATAAAAATAAATGTTATTCCGTGGTTAATAATCCATCATATTTCCGACATATCAACGTCAAATTATAGAAATATGAAACATGATGAAGATATTGAACAGTATCGCTCATTTACAAAAACTTACAATGAGAGAAACGAAAAGTATAGGAAACATACACAACGTTCTACAATATATAGGATGGACAATCAAAAACGTATCACAAGGCAGAACTGCCATGGAAAAAACTTTTCGCAAAATTTAAGAACACGTCAAGTTTGTAAAAAATTGAAAACGATTACAAACCCTTCAATCCTCTTAGAAAGGTTATAATCTACCAATTCCTTAACGGCAATGGGGGTCACTTATACCTCATCCAAGGGGCTTTTGATTCCTTTTTCATTGCATCTTTGCTTAAAAAAACCGTGTGCGTCTCGGGATGCCCGACAGAAGTAATAACTTAAACTAATCTAAGTTGAAATTGTTCAACTTGAGAAAAGCTCAGTTATTCTTAAATTGTATGTATATTAATATGATGATGTATTGATTATTTTGTGTATGTACATGATATTGTAGCTACCATAAGCCGATTGTTACTTTAGTGGGAATAAATAATGATATTACACAAAATTAGTATCATCATTTTGAAGCCAAGTTTCTGAAAAAAAAGAATATTACGTGCTTGCTGGTTAGATATTTATAATACCGTCAACAGTATATGTCTAACAAACGCTGATCGTCTGTCCGGCGAGAGAGGAGGAGCCTGCCTTCTGCTGACGTATGCGTGAGAGAAAGGGAAGCCAGACAAACTGGCGCTATTACGGGTAGGGTAACGAAGCGGTTTACTCTTCCATAAGAAGTTATCACTTCAATTGATCCACCCACTCTGTACGGCGATATCAGGTCGTCCATTAATCACGTGAGGCTCAGATGTGGAGTTCCGAAAAAATAACGAAGCGAAATAATTAGGTTTTTTTTTGACAACAGTTGTAAGTTGTTCCAAATAATATTTTTTGATAAACAAGTCCAATGTTATTAGTCAAAATCTGTTGCGTTTGGTATTTCGAAGGTCTTTGACCGTGTGTGGCTTGAGGGTTTGCTGGCGAAACTTCGATGCTTTGGCTTTGGTCGGATCATTTTTGTGTATGGCTCTTCAGCTTCCTGAAAGAACGTTCCCTGCAAGTGGCCGTCGCCGTCGATCGATATCTCTCGAAAACTGTTACAATCAACGCTGGTGTTCCCCAGGGATCCATATTGTCTTCAACCCCCTTTTTATTGTATATCAACAAGTTAGTGGAAGAAAACAAAAATTCCATATATTTTTTTGCTAACGACAGCACCCTCGTCTCGACATTCCATTTGGATTCCAGGACACCAGCTACGGAGGCACATTTTCACCGGCAACAGGAGGTTGCGTATCTTAATGAGGATCTAGAGGTGATTTCGAAAGGAAGTGAAACTAACCAGTTTCAATTCAATGCCATGAAAACTCAGGCATCGGCTTTCTCCAAAAAAATAAATGTCTCTGAATCGGATATAATAATGCTTTCTGCTTCGATAAGTTTGTTGGGGATTAAAATGGACACCAAATGTGTCTTGCACAATCATGTCGCTGGAATTCCAAAGGCTGCTTCTCAAAAGCTTGGAGCTCCGCTCCTAAGCACTAAGCTGTAACCGTGATAGTCTGGAACATCGAAGAAAAGTTGAAGATTTGTCTCCCTTTTATAGGTACTTTCACAAGAGATGTTCAAGTGATTCGACACGTTTGATTCCACAATAGCGGTACATATCAGAAATACGTGACGTACTGTGGCTGCTCATCGTTTTGGGGTTCAACTCGGAACAACTGATTTGACTGTTTAAGAACTGTTTCATTTGGAGAACTACGTTTAAGTGAAATAAACTTCCTGA
Organism: Leptinotarsa undecemlineata; assembly: GCA_015342065.1. Classification (NCBI taxonomy): domain Eukaryota; kingdom Metazoa; phylum Arthropoda; class Insecta; order Coleoptera; family Chrysomelidae; genus Leptinotarsa; species Leptinotarsa undecemlineata. Next base: position 11,210 of record WOGP01002462.1, on the reverse strand, counting down.
GAAGGTTTTTCCAAATGAATTTAATCCACAGCGATTTAAATCCAACGTGAATCGCTACTTTCGCAGAGGCACCTCTCTTAGAGCGCCTTAAGGATTTTCCTGTAGTGCTTGTGTTCTGTCCATTACTATATTACTTCTTTCTTATAATTTTGTTTACTATTCAGAAACAACTTAAACCTTCAATGTCTGTATGGATATTTTTATTACGGTGCTTAATTTTTCACGTTTGAATTAGATTAGATCAGCTGTTGAAGATAATATTGTTTGAAAGACTTAATACTCCCAACTGTTTTTGGGTATATAACCTTACACAATCGGAAAAATAAATTAAGCTAAATCAGTAGAGAATTTGCTGAAGTATAATAAGGGAAAGTTCACTCCGAAAAGTTACTGCGTAATATAAACCACTGGAGAGTCTATTTAGTCAGTAACTTGTTGTACTCATAAATTTTGCCTACAAATTGAAAAAAAAAGAATTGAAAAAAATATTAACCTCAACTGAATTCTCAAAAAAACATCCAGTATATGTATTCATGTCGACTATCGCATACAACATCTGGACATCCCTTTTGACGTATGTCGAGAGAATTCATTAATTTTTTTCTTGGTGACATCGGCATCGACTACATTGGTCATTGGCCTCGTGTCCTGGGGAGACAATGGTAATAACTCCTCGAGCCACCTAGGGAGCATCATGACTATTCGCAGTTCGCAGAATCATCCCAACTTCAACTAGATAAATTCTCTCGAGAAAAACATCTGGTCGAGGTTGGGATCGAACTCACCTTCCAGCCGAAAGAATTGAACCTATTTAAAATTTGAGGCGAGTTTTGAAGTGAATTTTAGGTTTTGATAACGGAAAAGGATTGTTTTCCGAAACATTGACAACCAAACAAAGCTAAGTATTGAAATTTTATTTTTTTTCGATTTGTATGGAAAATTTATGAATACAAGTTACTGACTAATTGGACTCTTCAGTGGTTTATATTACCCAGTAACTTCAGCAGACTCTATTGACTTAGCTTTTATTGTAGAAGGTTACATACCCAAAACATGAGTATGCATTAGAGATAATATTCTGAGAATTTTTACTTCATATCAAAAAATACATATTTATGATTTTGGATAAGAGGATATTGTTAGCGTTTCAAAGCAACATATCTTCCATATTTTCAGTAGCAAAGCAGCACTGGATGGAGAATCGAAAGCCCTTTTCAATGTGTAATCACTCGACCTCAATTACCATTTAAAAAAATAAAATTGGTGGATGACACCCCGTCTTAAAGGGTTGAAAATTTAGCACTGATTTTAGCCTTCCCCCCCGACATAAATGATCATGATTCACTGAGACAATAAAAGACCCAGAAAGGAACAACTATTTCTCAATTGAAACCATCTGAAAGAAGTTATCATTTTTTATTGTATTCTTCATTTTACCTTTTCTCCAGCATATCGATGAGTTTGTTGAGGATGTCACTAATTTGGGTCTCAATCTGAGATTCGTCCTTTTGCAGTCTGTAACAGCTTTGCAGAAATACGTCTTGGTTTGTGAGTATTTTTTCGAAATTGTCGTTTAATTTCTTCTCAAATTCTTCATAACGATTACTTGAATCTGAAAAGAATTATGTTGTTATTTACCGCACCACTTGTGTTCCTTTTTAATAGGTCTACTTCAAACTGTAATATCTCAGTGAATACGTATTCAATGTAATTGAAATAAGTGCCATTTTAATAAATGCACTCTTGTCAACGTAAGACAAGTCGATTAATTCCGTCAGCATAACAATTGAGTGATCGGGATTCGATGAAGTCGTTGAAGGCCTTTTTTCCTGTTCCTAATTGGCGAAGGTTCTACCGAAGTTATTGAAGTGCTTGAAATTACGGCAATCGGTTGGCGAGAGGTTGGGGAAGTGTGGTGGATGAAGCGGAACTTTGATGCTCATTTCGTTTAATTTTCGGATGGTGATTTGTGAATCGTACGGCCGAGCGTTGTCGTGAACCAGGATCGGACCTCTTCTTTTAACCAGTGCCGCTGCTGAAGCAATTTCCGGTATATTTCGTGGCTTTCCTCATAATAGGAGTCTGCTCTAATGGTTTCGCCCGGTGGCATTAATTTATAGTGAATCGCACCTGCCGCTGACCATGGGTTTTCGCCTGTGGGAAGTGCCTGGGTGGCTCATCGGTATCCAACCAAAGTCCTGAATGTCTCCTGTTGTCGTAGATGATCCACTTTTGGTAATACTAAATCCACATTATGTACCAATAGAATAAACATTTATTGAGATATCGAGCTACAATAACACATGCCATTGAAACGAACAACACTTTTGAAACACCCCAATAGTTTTTTAAACTGCACTTCATTAGCAAAATAGTGTTTTGCTCTTGAAGGTGGTAAATAGTTGAAAGAAGAAAAAGGACCAAGCAGGCATGACGACTTTCCTTATGAAGACACCATTTATAGGATCAACAGAATATTCAAAACCAGTCCGTCAAAGGGTCGAATGAGAAGTCGCTCTCTATATTTTTACTGCCCTCACTGCAAAGTCCCAACTGGCTTTTACAGAAGCCAAAAAGCTCTTTTGAGCAGAAAAAATTCTTATAGCAAAAGAATTACTGTGTTATGCATTCATAGTATGCTTAGTCGTATAGTCGAAGGCCAATAAACCAATACATAGAAATGAACGGGCTGGGAACTAGTCCACGTAGACTGTAGAATTGGCGGTTCGTATTGGATAATTTTTACTAACCGAGTTTTATGATTGGCTGAAGAGTCTAAAATTGAATTTGAAGTCATGTTACGGTGACGAATAGAAATCGGGGAATGCTGGGATGGTTATCGCCGTCGTGCCATCAATGTTCAGTTGAAGTCGATTTGAGTGTCGAAATTCAATATTGGTGCAGTTATAATTACTTAAAATTTTTGTTATCTGTTTAAAATGTGGCGTCCTTGGACAAATACTAATAGTAATAACGAATGTGACAAGGCAGATTTTTTCCAGTGAAGTGATTTCAATAGCGATGGTGAACAATGCGAAAAAGAGATAACAGTGAATATGATTCGGATGCATTTGAATATTGGAACACAGAGAGTATCAAAACCTTTAGATGTTCATCTAATAAAATCATTATAAAAAAAACAATATACGACTGTTACAAAAACCATGAGATTCCTACAAAAGAAATCATAAGAAAGAATTTGAATACTTCCGGCCATAACTTGAAGTTGCTATGACAAAACTCTTCAGAATTGGATAAAGAAACTAGGATTTAGACTTAAAATAATAAACAAACGTCAAGCAGTTATGGAAAACATAAAAATAGTTGAATTGCGTAACAAATACTTAGAACAAATAACTAAATGTAGACAAGAAAAACCATAAATTTTCTATTTAGCCGAAACTTGGTATGACACCCACGACCTAGTTACGAAAGGGTGGGCTGATGGTTCGATAATGTGTACGCCTAACAAGCCTGCTAACAATGGATCGCGACTAATCATTGTGTATTGCGGCAAAAGTAAAGGATGGGTTCCGAATTCTTTGAAATTATGTGGAAAAAATTTGAGGACTGCAATGTTGACTATCATAAGTACATCGAAGCTAATATTTCCGATCAATGGTTTGAAAACACTATGATCCCAAATTTGGATGCCAATAGTGTAATAGTTCTTGACAACGCTTCCTATCATTCGCGACAGCTCATCAAAATACGAATAAAATTTCGAGGAAAGATGAAATACGAAGTTTTTTAATGGATAACAAATTGTATTTTGAAGAGTACTATACCAAAAAACAACTACTTGAAGTTTCACAGACAAAAACAATCAAAAAGTGTATGCGCTTGAGAGTATTGCTGAAAAGTATGGACATACCATACTGAGACTTCTCCCCTATTTTTGTGTTTTCCATCTCATCGAGTTGATTTGGGGATTTACTGCATCAGTGATGCAGTACTTACAAAAATCAATTCATTTACAAATGTAAAAATCGAAATGTCAACTTGACATTTCATACTGGATCCCTCTATCAGTGCCGTAGGTCGAGTGTTTATGTGAAAATATTCTGCATAGGAATGGTGTACAACTGATGGCCCCCGGGATTCTATGCATCTCTCTCTTTGTCAATATTTCTATCAGATAATTGGGGTGGTTGATAAAGTTCCTAGTAATTTTCAATATAATGTGTTTCTTGTTTGTTCTACTAATACCCGAAAAATACTACGATACTGTCAACTTACCCAGTGGTATATCGATTTCTTTATTTGACAACTTTCCAATCTGTAACATCAGCGATCTTACGCCATTTTGCATTTCGTCCTTAGTGCTATTGACAACAAATGCAATCGCTTTCAAGTCATCTTCGGTAGTATCACTGTTTTTCCACATGTCTGAATTCATATCTGCTACCTTAAAACGGAATTTTATTTCAAGAAAATATTTACCCAATGATTATGAATAATAATGTTATCTGTATAGCTTCTAGCTCGGTCACATGTAATTCCAGTCCAAATATTGATATGTTACGAGTTTAATAATAACCTAAGCTATTATGAACGAACTACTATATTTTACCTTATTCGCATAGTTATTGAAGTCTTCTTTCAGTTCTGCTTTCATTTTCTTCAACATGACATTGCTGTCATCGGATATCTTGAAATGCTCACTAGTTTTGTTGTCGATGTACTGAAGGTTTGAGATTATGTTGTCGTGAAGCTTGTTCATAGATTTTCTGGCATCCAGGCTGGTTCTGCTCAGCAAATTGAAGTTGTCTTTTGAAACCTGAGAAAGATAGTTGATAGTTACAAAAATGGAAACAACAAAAACAAAAACCAATCCAGAGACTGGACAATAGTGCTCACCTCAGTCTAAGGCGGTGGCTGGGGATGAACAAAAATATCCACCACAATCTACCGCTTGGAATGAGGCTGGAAATAGCAGATCACCTCGTGATGTAATACAAAGGCCAAGGCGCAAGTGCACTTTCGGCGCCGAGGCCAAAAGGAAAAAGAGAGCGAAAGAGTGGCAGCAACTGTCTCCCCCACTCCACCTCCAAGAGCAAGGGCACTTCCTGCAGCGGTCGCCAAGACCTCTGTCTTGAATAAAGGCAAGGAACAGGCTGCCCCTACAGGAAAGCTTTCTCACTTGTGCAACTCCACGGAGGGAACCCCAAGAAGGCTGAAGAAGCCGCGCAATGAGAGAAATGTCGCTGCACCTTCTAAAACCTTCGCGGAGGCCAACGTGAGACACTTCAAGGTTGCCAAAAAGAGTGTTCGGCGAGTTTTGGCCTACACCTGCCAATATAAAGGAGATGTCTCTTAGTGACCTGTCCACCTTCCTGGAAAGGACAGGATGGACGATGACCTAGGAGACACCTCCTCGGGACGATGTACAATGGGTCACATGTGGCCTAAGTGCTGTGGGAATACACTCACCCTCCCTACTCTACAGATACAGACCCCAATCTTCATTACATTTCACTGTTATTTATGTTAGTTGTACATGTCACGAATGAAATTTATAATTCTGGAACATACTCACATTCAAAGCAGTTTCTGTGATGTTGATGAGCTTTTTCTCCATGTTAGTGTAGGTTGTTTTTAAATCGTCAATGGCGAAGATAGCATCGGACAGTTCTGCTTCAAAATCAGAATTTCTTTTCGATAAATTTTCTTCGATTTTCTCTAAACGTTTCATCGTTATATCTGCTTTATCCTAGATTTTCAATGTTACGTTATTTTAGGGTTTTATTATAGATTTATGGCATTAAACTTACCTGAATTTTTCCAAAATTAATTTCATACTTCCGCTCCACATAATTCAGCCTGTGCAAGATACTGTCGTAAATGGAATCTAGTTTTCTGTAAATATTTGTACCTTCTATGTCGTCTTTGAAGGTTTTTGTGCTGATGTTCTCAGATATTTTTCCTAAGTTGAGCATGACCATCGCTTCCAATCTCATTATTTTGCTGTCTAGATTTTCCAGCTTTCTGTTGTACTGGTCCAGCTTGATTTCCAAACTTTGCGAAAGTTGCATTGAGTACACGTTATCCAGATTGCGAAGTCTTTCTTCTATCGATGCCAGAATGGTGTAGGTGTTCTGAAAAATAATGGATGACTAGTAACGATTGTTCTTTATATCATTTAGAAAAGAAAGAGATCACCATAAAAAGTACTTCAAGAGAAAGAAAGAAATCTTGAAAATGATGGATCTTCCAACAGAGACTTCCGAACTTTGGCCATCTTGTTGTAGCTACATCTGTCAAATTAGTTGTAATTTATTCAGTCTGTTTTGCCAAAAGGGTAAATGTTTTCGAACCGGATATAATAATGCCAAGACTGTCAATTTTGCATTCTGTTTGATGAGTTTATTGGGAATTAAAATGGACACCAATGTGCTTTGCCACAATCACGTAGCTAGAATTACAAAGGCTGCTTCTCAAAAACTTGGAACACTGTTTCGAGCCAGAAAACTGTACGCACCTCAGCTTTATAAAGCTCAGATCAGACTTCTTTGGAGTATTGTTCTCCTGTATGGAGTTCCGCCCCTAAGCATACCCTGAAGCTGCTGGATTTCATCCAGAAAAGAGTCATCCGCCTGATTGGAGATACAAACATCATTTGATATTCTGGAACATCAAAGAAACGTTGGAGATTTGTCTTTCATTCATAGATACTTTCACGGGGGACGTTCAAGTGACGGCACATTTTATTCCACCAAGGGCGGTACATATCAGAGATACACGAGATACTGTGGCTGCTCATCGTTTTGAGGTTTAACTCGGTACATCTCGAACTTCACTTTCTGAGAACGTTTTTCCAAATTAATTTATTCTCCAGCGGTTCAAATCCAACGTGAATGGCTACTTTCGCACAGGCGCAGGCTCTTAGAGCGTCTCAAGGACTTTCCTGTAGTGCATGTATTTTGTTCTTAAAACAAACAAAAACTAAATGTTTGGGCAGGAATTTTTGGTAACCATGTAGTACCATTCTTTTTGTAGAAAATGATGTAGTAAAATTCAATTTGCTGATTGATGAAGTTATGCCAAGCAGTAACTGATACAGCATATCGTAATGTCAAAAATATTACAGAATTGATAGACTTTTCAAATGAAGTGTCACTCCACTATTATTTCCATTCGAGATTTTTTAATCTTAGGGTTGTTGTGGGAAGGGGGTGGCTGACAAGGTGTTGATTTTTTCGTGGAAATGACTTAAATTCAGGAGATGAATAAAACATTTGTTTGAAGGTGGTTGACAATGTTTCGTACTGTATTTCATCAGTTCGGATTTCCATTGTCTAATATAATATAAATTGATTTGAAATTCCTGAAAAAATATAAAGATTAACCGAAAATAACAATTTTATTTGAACAAAAAAACTTAAATTACAAGGAAATAATATGAAAAAAAAACAGCAGCCAAAAATTAAAAATTGAAATATTAATAAAAGCTAAAAATTCAAAATTATTATTAACAAAAAATGAAAAATCAAAATAAAAATTTTAAGATTTCAAACCAAGTTATGTCACGTTTCGAGTATTAGTATCCACAATCGTCTTCGGGTGATAACTGGACTTATTCCTCCGAGATCCGACTATTTATAGGCTATTCGAGTTCTTTCACCTATCCCCTCTTCTCTCTCCGCTTCATTGGTTTTTAGCGGGAGATTACCGTTTGGCGGGAGTTGGTCGTTTTTCGTTTGCTAAGAGGTTTCCATATGTTACGTATCTCTACGCTAGCTTGACTAAATGCGTTGTTGGACAACATATACGCGGCTTCTTTGAATGTTCTCTTTAACTATTGTTCATCTTTGTGGATGATTTCAGCTTGAGTCCACTTGATATTATGTTGATGAGCCCAAACATGCTCCGTTATTCCGGATTTGCTGGTTTCTCCTCGCTGTTTGTGTTTCTTGTGCTCAGCAATGCGAACTTTCAATGGCCTCTTAGTTTCACCGATGTAAATGCAATTCTTGGAATCGCAGTCCGCCTGGTTTTCGTGAGGCTGCTACGGATAGCGTTCCCAGATCTGAAGCCGGTCCTGATGTTATACTTGGACCCAATCCTTCGTATCCTTTCCGATATTCCTCTGATGTAGGGAAGTAGAAGTACTGGTTGTGGAGGCTTATCTTCCTTGTGCAGCTCTTGTTGTCTTCTAGCTAAAGTCTGTTCTACCATCAGTCTGGAGTAACTATTCCGTTGAAGGTTGTTTTTGTTGTCTAGTAGAGTATTGATGATTCCTCTCTTAGTCGATTGATGGTGGTTGGATTTCTGGTTCACATACTGTCCTGTGTGAGTGGGACCAATGAAGTGGAGAGAGAGAAGAGGGGATAGGTGAAAGCACTCGAATGGTCTATAAATATTTGAAATATTTTAATTTTTATTTTTTATTTTGTGTTAATAATCATTTTTAATTTTCAGCTTTTATTAATATTTCAATTTTTATTTTTTTGTTGTTGTTTGGTTTCATGTTATTTCTTTGTAATTTCAGTTTTTTGTTCAAATAAAACTGTTATTGTCGGTTAATCTTTCTAATATTTTTTCAGGAATTTCAAATCATTTTATATTATATTAGAAAATGGAAGTCCGAACTGATGAAATGAATAAAACAGTTATAGTTCACTCCTGGTGATGCTAATTTAGTTAGCGAAACGCGCATCGAGAAACAGTTCTGGTGTGGGAAAATAATTTCATTAGATTTGTACTTTCTTTTATGAAAAATGTTTCTAAATATCATATAAAACAATCTCTGCGTGTGTGATATTTTACGCAAATATATTCTGACTCAGAACGAGCGATTTTTATGAGGTGTAAAAATAGATGTTAATTTGCGCGGCGTGCATCGACGATAAGTTCGAAAAATTGCATTTTGTTTGGAGGAATTTGATCCTCTCGACAGTTTTATAGGCGCGTACCCGAAAAAATTTAACTTGTCTGAAAATAAAATTCAATAAAATCTGAACCGTTTTTATGTGTGCCGAATTTCATGGAATTAATTTATTTCTTGATTATTGAAGGATTACAAATTCAAAATTTCATTTCAAGTCTGGAATTATTTATTCTACTGTGTCGTAGAACATAATAATCGATAAAGAATTTGGTACTCTATAGGTAGGTACATTGATGCTGTTCATTTCTTCTAAATTTTAGTTTTTTGTCCCGTTTCAGTTTATAACTATATGTTCCTAGAGGAAGTTGTTTCAAACTAGTTGGTAACTTTTTGTATAACTGCAGTTTAGGTGAGTTATTTCTGGACATGTCAAGTCGACAAAAAGGTATTTCGAATAGATTCGCTGATCTCGTATTATGATTACGAGATTCGGGTACGTTCGAATAACAATGTCTGTTTTTGTGAATATCTATCACGGCATAATAGACAAACAGGCAAGGTACTCCCCAGACCTTTCTCCAACCGACTATCATCTTCTCAAGCATTTCGATGACTTTCTCATCGGTAGAACCTTCGTCAATTAGGACCAGGCAAAAACGGCCTTCGTCGATTTCATCGAATCCCGAACACCTAATTTTCATGCTGGCGCGATCAATTGAGTTGCATTTTCTCTTTTGCGTTTTGAAATTTTATATAAAGCACATAATATGTTGAAAAAGTAAATTGAATCTTAACTTCATATAGAAGAAAAAAAATGGGAGTGTGTTTTATAATAGAAACATTCATGTAATTTTGAATATAATTTATTACTCAAAATAACTCGGTAAACATAAAATGGTAATTTAGCTTTTTGAAAGGCATGCCTTGTCAAATCCTTCTTCGAGTATGTTCTGGTATTTTAAAAATGTATCCATATCTCGTACCAAGTTGATCGTAAACCCAAAACAAATTATATTTTGTTTTAATAAAGGACCCGGACACTGTTAAACGCCACTACCACGTTAAAAGCTTTTTGAAATAAAATTCTCTGGCTATAATGACAGATGAATGTGGATTTTTTTTGGACAGAACATGGACATAATATTTGAATGAATAGGAAGTGAAGAAATATAATAAACATTGAATAGAATCAGTCAATATTTTGGAATGCATTGAATGATAACTCTTTCATATGAATTTTCATTAATTTTTTTCTCAGTAATGTAAGTCAGATGTATATTTTTGTAATAGCTCTGCCAGATTAAAAACAATTAATCAGCATTATGCGTAGTATGAGGTTGTTGCCAAATAGTTGACCTTTCATTTGAATTTTAAATATACATGTCTTTTGTATTCATTTCTACAGCAATCATATCACAGAGCGCTAATTACATAATTAAATCGACATATGACCTATAAGTGGTATATTACGGTTTCCAAAGAAAAGGACATTCTCATTCTGGAAATTCCCGTATTTGTATAAAATAGGCTTGGAGTAATGATAATAATGAATCGACTGTATACAAGTAATTGATAAAATATAATTGATATAACATACATAAGGGTGATGAGGGGGATTCATAAGGGTGATGAAGGAATGGAGCGTCAGCAGCAGCTGTTTTTTATATCAATTCAAATTGAAAGAAAAGAAAAATTCAAAACAACTCATTTCGAATATGGATAGGTATTTCATTGTACGGAAATAACTTTTAAGCAGATTACGAACCCACCGTGAAATTTGCGAGAAATTGCAGCCAGCTGACCTTACAACGTGTGATTATTTTTATTTATCAATTAATTGAACGGTTTTTTTAGCTTGCTGTGTTTGGGTCAAATTTAGTAATTGAAGTTTGACCCCCTTTCTGTTGACATATTGATCTGATATTTGGTACACACATTTAGTTTTGATGACAAAACAATCCAATAAATTCTGTGTTATTGTAAATGCAAGATGGCCGCAGCTACAAAATGCCGGATCAGATATTGTTTCACAAGTACCTTAATATGGGTATCACATGACAGAGCCTGACTATTAGAATAGTAGTACACTTTGGAAAAGATGCAAGTTCAAGATGGCCGCAGCTACAAAATGGCGTATTACATACTTTTTCACAACTACCTCAGTATGGGGATCAAATGACAGGACTTGACTACTAGAATAGCAGTACACTTTGAAAAAGATGCGAATTCAATATGGCCGCAGCTACAAAATGGCGGATTACATATTTCTTTATTATCTGATATCCGTTATCACCTGAAGATGATTGTGGATACTAACAATCGAAACGTCGTGACGTAACTTGGTTTGGAATCTTTTAATCTTTATTTTTATTTTTCATTT
>WOGP01002461.1:0-16704 GCA_015342065.1 Leptinotarsa undecemlineata | reverse complement strand
TTGGAAATAAATTGCTTTTTTTTTTTTTTAAATTCTGATTCTGTTGAAACATTGGAACAGCAGCGATACAGCACCATAGTACATAATATAATAATATTGTAACGAAAATGATTAATCAATGGAAAATTTCCTCGAGCGACTTTTTGAAATAATTTTTATACTGTTTCGACTATAAAACTCGTATTGTATCGTATCGTACTGAGAGGCAGAATTGAGACCTCTTGCACAAAATTGATTTCGAAACATATCAGAAGATGACTGAAGTGTCTTTTGGGTGGAATTCATTTACACGAAATTGATCATTTCAACGAATAGAGACTTATGAGAACACCGAATTATTTGCAGACAAGACAAGGTAATTGTTGATTTTATCTAAATTAAAATTTCTGAGATTTCCCAATCATTACATGCTGGATAAATTTTTCGGCTTCTCGGTCATTTTGCCTTTCGATAAAAAGTCAATAGGAAAATCTACTGAAGTATGATAAAGGAGAAACTGAAAACTTTTCCGGAAAAGTTACTACGTAATTTGAGCCACTGACGAGACAGTAATTCATCTTCTCAGACTTAGCCTACAAATCGAATGTAATTCATGTACAAAGTTTTTTTTGATAGTAATCTCTTTCTCAAACTCAAGCAATCAAGTTGTAAAAGTACCTTGACGTGAACAGGTATTCAGTTTTGGGAACAACGTTTAATTATTTTCTGAAATTTCAACCATACAAAACAGCTGAGTGAATTTCAATTTCTCTCTATAGATCACTCAATTAGATGGCGAAATTTACGTAGTAACTTTTCGGGAGAACTTTTCAGTTTGCTCTTTAATACACTTCAGTGTACAAAGTTTGTTTTGGAAGTAGTCTCTTCCTCAAAGTCAAGCAATTCACTTGTAAAAGTAACTTGACGTAAACAGGTATTCAGTTTTGGGAACAAAAACAAATCATTTTCCGAAATTTTAACCATCCAAAAAAGCTGAGTGAATTTGATCTTCTCTCTATAGATCATAGTAGTCTCTTTCTCCAACTCAAGCAATTCATTTGTAATAGTACTTCGACGCAAACAGGTAGTCAGTTTTGGGAACAAAAATAAATTATTTTCCAAAATTTCAACCATCCAAAAAACTGAGTAAATTTCAATTTCCCTAAATAAAAATTTTCAATTAATGGAACACACTTGCATGCGAGGTAGTGAAATCGATGATTTTCGATAATTGAAAATCGATGTCCTTCAGAGCAACATTCCTCATTTTTATAGTTAATTTGAGACTGACCTGTACGAATTGTTCTTTAGATGATTTGATTAACAGCCAGTCTCCAAGTGTGTCCACTCAACTTGTGAAACAAAAATGTGATCCGTTTCTCATTATTATTATTTATTCAGACTTCATATAAGTAAACTAATATAAAATCGAGTTGAATAAAGCAAATTGCTTCAACAACGTTTATTTACCTGAAATAATTAGCATGAAACATCAAGTTATTCAAATTGGTTCATTATTTGCTTATCGTCAGCGGAAAGTGGAGATATGCTGTAGTGAAAGAACCATGTAGAGCGAAAAACATTACCAAGGTTGACATGGATTCTCCAGTTGTGGAAATTACTGAAGGAAAATTAGAAGGATTCACCAGAACTAACATAGATGGGGAGACTTTTTTATCATTTCTTGGAATTCCATACGCCAAGCCTCCAGTGGGGGAACTTAGATTCAAGGTGAGTGTTGAATAATTATGTGATAATTAGGTGAATCGCACAATATCTGAGATTTTGTTCATTTCATTTTATTTTCATTTCATTTTATTTTTTATGATACATCAGCAGAAATTTACAGGAGACTTACAAACTGAATAGTATCGAATTGAGTAATGGTGAGAAAAAATTCAGAAACAACCTTTTATTAAAGCAGACTAAGCTAATGTATTGAAGGAAAAACTAATTTTAGTTCAGAATGGAGAAATAATTCTAGTAAAAAACAAATTACAACTATCTGAAAATAAATATTCATCACTGACTCTCTGAGTTATATTTCTTATATTCTGTCATGTTTCCCATTTGATTTATCAAGTGATATTTCATGCCATAAATGATTTCATACCCATTTCAATATACACACGCTTTGATTGAGTTAGGTTAGGTTAGCTCCAAAGTGAGTGGGTCTATTTGACCCTCCATGGCAATCCGCAAGGGTTTATTGTAGCTCACACCTATTCCTGCTTGACCAAATAAACCCAGATTCTTAACGAAGCCGATTAGTTTGTATGGTGAGTGGTCTTTCACGTCAGATGGTGAGAGTACGGCTCTGCCGAACTTTAAAAACCTGATTCGGTCCTCTGCGGGGTAGGCACAAATTATGTGCTCTGCTATTTCGTCGTTTTCCAAACAGAGCCAACGCACATTGTTTTTCTACAGTCCGAGTTTCTGCATATGATGACTCAAATGACAGTGACCTGTAAAAATGCCTGTTAGACATCGTACTTCATTTCTACCGTAGTCCAACAACTGTTTGGTATCAAGCTTCGAAGGGTGAATAAACGCCTTGGAGTGAGTCAATCCTGGTATATTCTGCCAGAAGTCCATAAACTTTTCACCATCCAGGTCTTCAATCTTTGTTTGACAAAGCCTAAAGCGATACCAATGACAGGTTCCGATGAAGCTGCTTGCAGCACCCTCCTTCGCAAGAGAGTCAGCAGGTTCATTACCTTCGAAGCTAGTATGCCCAAGAATCCAGATCAGATGTTGAGTCTTCTTATTAGGGAGAATCGTTTTTGGCCATTTTCTACCAATTTAGACGTTACTATTTGATTGAGTACATGCTTTCTCTATCATCCAAAAACTTAGGACTTTTCGCAAATGTCAGAATTTGACGTCTATGGTATAGCTGGTTTAGCATTCGCTTCAAATTGTCGTTGAAGACGATACATTACTCTAGAATAATATATCGCCCTTCATGATTGACCTCGTACGTGATAAGAACCTCCGAGATCTGTGCGAGTTGGTCACTGTATCGGAGCTGAGCTCCAACCACTGTGATTTTTAATCTAAACAACAAAGCCAGACCAACGGACTGGTCTAAGTTCAAGGCGTCCAAGAACCATCTTACCATTATAAAAAGTAACATTGATAAGATTTGTGGGCAATTCTTTCAGAATATTCAAAAACCTAGAGACATCTCTACTAGGACTAGTAAGTGATCGAGATATTTCTTCCGCTTGATGTTGTTGAACTCATGAGGAAAAACATTGGATGTGCAAGGACTGGCAGAGAATGTGTGACTCCGTAGCAAGGATCAAATGTGGAGACTGCACCAACATAAAGTTGAGGGAAAAGCTTGGAAGCCAGGGACGTCAATAGCACTGGCAAACAACATCATAAGCAGACCGTTTCCGACAATACCGGAACCGACGTCGAAAAGGTGATTGCAACCATCAAATGCTTGTGAAAAAATTAAGCCCCAGGCGTCGATGAAATTGAGGCAGTTCTACTGCGCAGTCTGCCACGAAAGGGTATTGTACAACTGGTACATATGTCAATGCTATAATCAAACACCAACACTACCCAGATTGTCTGAAGTATGAGGAGCTAGTGTCCAGTGCCCATCCATAAGACTGGAAAACGAAAAAACCTATCGATAGCTATCACGCAATCTCGCTACTCAGTGTGGGGGCGGATCATTCATGAAATTTTTTGAGTGGACTTTTTGCCTGAAAGATAGGATGCAATTCGGGTTCCGGCGAGGTCGGAATACGACTTCCCAATTGATCCGGGTTGTTCACGGGATGGAGGAATCCTTCAACCAGGGGAAGAATACAGTTATGGTTTTATAGAACATTCGAAAACTTTTCGATAGAGTTTGAATAGAGGGTTTTTGGTGGTTTTTCGTCTTTAGGAAGTACCTGATTGGCTCTTCAACGCCTCCTGTTACCACAGATGATCCACTTTTCATTACTCGTCATTATATGATCCAGAAAAGGGTAGTTTTGGTTCCGCAGAAGTAGAATAGAACAGGCCTTGAAACGTGACAATTTATGTCGATCGTTCAAATCGTGAGTCATTCACTGTTAGATCTTTCGGATCTTTCGAATACGTTTCGAACCATCAAAAACCGTATGAGAGCTGACGCACAGTTCTTCCGCCATGCCACGCATCGCTTGTGATGGTCAATCTCCATTAGGTTCCGTCCTGAGTTACTGTAAGTTTATCCCTTCGGAGCAATGATCCGAATAGAAACAACAAAAAAGATATGGTAGTCAAAAAATATTTTTTTCACTGGATGTTCTATATTGACTTCTAAAAAAAGTGAAGGCAAGCTTCACTTTTTGCGATTTTTGATATGAGACTCAAATAAAAACCTGATTCATTCCAGGCTCCACAGCCTGTCCAACCATGGAAGGGAATCAGAAAAGCCACCGAAGCAGGGAACATCTGTTGCCAAATAGGGTCCAAACCAGGAACAACCAAAGGAGTTGAAGATTGTTTGCACCTCAACGTCTTCACAAGGGAGGTTAGTGATAGATTCAATTTTTTTAAAATTTCAACTCCTTTTTAGAGGTCTCTTGATCTCTTAATAATCAAGTGAATTATTCTAAACTAATATTCATTGTGCGCGTGTTTGTTTCTTGAAACGTGTCTATTGGTTTTGACATACGGTGACAACGAATTCACTTCACATGGCGCCATTCAGTTATTTTTGTTGAGAAATTTTCAATTCGGAACAAAGATATAGTTTATCGGAGCCGATATTTTTGAAGCTGGAAACTATTTCAGTTTGATCGGATATGAAACCCGATCAAAACATTTGAGAAGAAATCTGTAAACTTTTTCAGATCCTTTGATGAAATATGAATTTCTATTCCAAATGGCGGCGGGGGAGCTAGTTCTCCAGATTGAATATGGCGGCACTATAATCATATGAACAACATAATCTGAACTGTTTTTTGGGTTTTGATCCGTGTTCTGCGTTTTTGATCCACACAAGGATTATTCTACAACGTTTCGGCAAAGTCTCATTTGCCATCTTCAGGTGATGGCAAATGGCAAATGAGATATATGAAGTCCGAGTTGAATCGCATATGGTGTTATCAGTTCCTCGACGTTTCGGCCTCCACTTTGAAGTTTTTTTCAAGAAAGTATGAATACTGTGAGGTCTTAATCTGCCTTTCTCACAGGGCTCGTCACTGGTCTCTGCAAGGGTCTCAATTTGCCTACAACAAGCGTCGAATGTGAGTCCACTAACTCTGGTCTGGTAGCTATGTTGTAGGGGCGAATAGATCTCCTCTCTTTGGACCTAACCTAACTCTGGAGTGGAGAGGGGGACTGGTAGTAGGAGTAAGGGTGGAGTTGGTTGTGGAAACGAAGATGTGACTCCTCGCAGAAGTGAGGTTGGGCTGTTTTTCAATTTCAATAGAATAGGATAGAATATTTATTTACAATACTGTACATTTGGCAATATTGTACATTTGGCACGTCAATTGAATAAAATAGAATCATGTAAGGAAATTAATTATGAAAAGACAGACTGAAAACTGAATCATCACATTTTTACACATACAAATATTTTAAAAATATGATTGTATAATATAACTTATACATAACTTATACTTGTAAAATTAACAAAAAAACAGGTGTATATGGGACAACACAAAATATTTACACTGCACAAAAAGTTTATAAAATGAGAAAATGATTTAGATTCCTCATTCCTCCTATTTCCAATTAGATAGGTCATTTATTTTTACTTATAAACGCATCTATACTATAAAAAGCATTCAGAATCAAATTTTTTTTATTTAATTTTTGAATGAAGATAACTTCATTGTTTTGATAGGCAAAGGAACACAATTTAATAAAATAATACAGTTATAGTATAGAGAGTTTTTAAATGCAGCTCTTTTATGCCCAGGTATAGACAATCATTTTTTATGTCGTGTTTCGTACATGTGCCTTTCCGCAGAGGTATTGAAAGAAAGTATATTAATTATCGCGTACACCAGACATTTATAGATGTAAATATTAGGTACCGTAAAATTATTCTTATTTATACAAATTTCTTTACAGCTATCTGAGCGATTCATATTAAAAATTAGTCTCAGTAATCTTTTCTAAGCAACGAAGCACTGTGAATGACTCGATTGTCCCCAATGAAATATGTTAATAAGCTAAAGCATAGTAAACACTTAAAAGACCCTGTTTGACAATTGTGTCTTTAATTGGCTGTTAATTGGCAAACTAAGCTTTATTGAGCAGCTTGCAGATGTGGTCAATGTGTGGTTCCCATATTAACTTGCTGTCTATAAAGGTGCTAAGGAACTTAGTTGTTTCAGATAAAACAAAACTACAGCCGGGTGTTAATGGTCTCCTTAGTTTGAAATTCATAAACACCGTTTTCTGATGGTTCAAAATAAGTCCATTCCTATGACACCACACATATACTTCGTCAGGCGTTACCTGAGTTTTGTAACACACGACACAGTAACAGTAGTATCTTCAGCATACAAAGTGGTGGCATCATATCGAATATGATTTGGTAAATCATTAACATGAAATAAAAATAGTACTGGGCCTAAAATAGAGCCTTGTGGAACACTGAGAGTTATGTCATGCAGTTCCGATTGAAATTCATTACATTTCACAATTAGTTTCCTGTTTTCAATATAGGAGTTGATATAGCTCAGGAGACATCCTCTTATACCGATATTATGTAATTTTCTAGAAAGTATGTTCTTGTCCACAGAATCAAAATCTCAAAAAATAGAGCTAAAACATAGTTTCCATCATCTAGCTCTTTATATACATTTTTGAAAAAATGTGTGGATGCTGTCTCTATTGATTTTGATGGCCTAAATCCATGTTGAAAATCTGTAAAAATTTTGTTCACTTCAGTATAAGCTAAAATGCGGCAGCAGATAATTTTTTCTATAATTTTTGAAAATGCATTTGGCAAGGTCTATAATTTTCTACTTCACTCATGCAGCCCATATTAAAAATAGGAATTATACAAGCTATTTTGAGAAGATCAGGAAACTCTCCGCTAAGAAATGAATGGCATCAGCGTCGCTGTCATCCTGACATGGACAGTTTTTCCAATGGCAATGATTTTGGTGTTTTCGAAGCTTATTGTGTGCCTGTTAAATGATGATGTTTGAATAGGGAGGCGGTTTGATTTGATTTACTGACAGCAAACTCATGTTCATAGACGCTGTTGGAGACTTTTCTGTCGGTCTGGCCGATGTGAGTTCTGAAGCAGGTGGAACATGGTATTTCGAATATGCCCAGTGTTTTATTAGGTATCGTATCTTCAGGTGTTCGTAAAAAGGTGAAAATTTGATTGTTGGCTGTGAAATCTGTTCTTATATCGTGCATCTTTCGAAATCAGCTTACTTTGTCGGTAACTCAATAAATATAAGGAAGAAAAGCATCTGGAAGGTTTTGTCTGTTAATCGGACGGTTTGAAAATGTTTGGTTTGCTTCCATTTTCCGTTAAACCAAAGTAACTCTTCATTGTATTTTTCAGAAATGTTGGCTTTGAAGAATTATAGGTTCGTTTCAAATCTCAGCTCAGAAACGATTTAATGGCGTCATGCAAAATGATTTGGTTGTCACTATTATATGAGAATGTATTAAAAGCAGCTGAAAGCGGAAGTAAAAAATATATAAGGTATCAGAATAGTAACAACTACTAACAAGAAACTTTACTCCTCAAAATTATTTTTTTCAATATTGGTCGATGAACAATTATTCCGACAGTAAATTTAATAAACTTAGCCACTGTCATGACGAAATGCTCTTGCGATTCTGAAATGAACGGAATATTTTCAGCTTTACAATCAGGAGAAGGAACTGAAACCCGTGATGGTATGGATCCACGGAGGAGCCTTCGTCACAGGATCCAACGATCTTGATATGTTTGGGCCAGATTTTCTGTTAACAAAGGGTATCGTCCTGGTAGTTGTCAATTACCGCCTGGGATTATTGGGATTTTTGAAACTAGAAGATACCTCATTGGAAGTTCCTGGCAATGCTGGACTAAAGGACCAAACACTGGCTTTGAAATGGGTCCAGAGGAACATAAAGCACTTCGGTGGTGATCCTGATAACGTGACTCTCTTTGGAAACAGTGCTGGAAGCTGTTCTGTACATTTTCATTTGCTATCTCAATGTGACGAAGGCCTTTTCCACAAAGTCATTCTGCAGAGTGGGGTTGCACTGAATAATTGGTCTCTCGGAGCCGGTCAGCAGATCTTTGATTTCATTGAATCAATGGGAAGAAAGGCAAACACTGAGAAAGAGGCTCTGGAAATTTTGAACAGTCTGCCGGTTGAGGAAGTTGTTCTTGAACAAGTGAAGTATTTCTACGTGAGTGTTTTCATTTATTTTTCCCAATTATTTATGTCAGAGTACCCAGTCTTATGGAGTCACTTGTATTTTAGATTACACGAATTTATCCTAAATGTTGTTTATAGTACTTCAGTTTTTGACATTGATCAGTTATCATTTTTCTGAAAAAAAGAGAAGTTCTCATTCGTTTGTTGATATATGAGCTTGGCCTTGCAATTTAGTGCCCTAGAGAGCCTCGTATTCCTAAATTGACGTTCTGACGTTCCTTTAGTTGGCGTCTTCATAAAGGAGGATGTCATCGCCACTACTTAATCAAGATTATCCTTTGAGGCTAATTGAGTCCAGAATTGCATCCGCGATTTAAAAAAATCATAAAATCATAGATGAAACTTACGGCAGGTCAGAACAGCACTGTCTGATGTATGATCAACGAATTCTTTGTTTTGGTGACCTGGTTTCATCTGAAATTGGACTTTTATTGCCAGAGATTTGAAAGAATTAGGACAAGAATATCCGTTTTCTGAGCCTCTAAGAATACATTAGTATAGATTTATTGAACAGATTACAGAGTAGGCAGCATAAATTGACTGCACAGTTGTTAATGTAATATAAAGGACAGTCGTCGATTTCTATATCCGTTTGGATCTCTTAAAGTTTATTTTCCTCCGTTCTGATTCTGGTGAGGAATAAATAGAGTTCATCAAATTATTTTTGCGGAAATACGCGAAGAAATAGTACGAGTGATGATCGTATGTAGTACAAGAGTAATCAGTGAAAAGTGAACAATTATCCTTGGAGTTATCTGCATCGCTATCATCAAAACCAGGGCTATACCGGATCCCTTCCAACTGAGGATTGGTCTACATTAAAACTATCTGGGGTTCTAAACACAAAAGAAATTGTCGCCCGGTGCCAAACAGGCGACCACCTTCTTGTGGTGGTCTATATAGTAATCTAGAGTCCACCACAATTCCCACCTCATTTTGATCTAAATCTCCCTCTCATGCATTCGTTTGACCGGCGGTCTTTCATCTCTTCTGGCCGATATGTACATACATTCTGTCTTCCTGTCGTTGTACCCCAGCCACATCTTTCTCTCCCATGCTTTATGTTCGTTCCAGACCAGATTCAATTATTCATCTATGCTGCTGACGGAGCTGCCTCCAATGATGTCCCGCTAGTAGACCTGCACTTGTACCCAGTTTATGCCAATGTCTTGCCTTATTTTCATGCTTCCCATACGATCAAATCTACTTCCATCACAATCAACCATAGTGTCGGTCCTATACTAAAACCCTATAGACATTTCCTGTTTATCGTTTCAGAGACCTTTCCAGATGTGACTGTTCTTTCCCCCACGAAACTCATACATATCTTTTTCAAATTTTTCGGCATTCCCATTTGTGTGATGCATCTCTCAATCGCCTGTGCCCACGTAGTATTGAAGACTTTGGATAGGTCCAATGCCACAACCAGACTATGTCTCTTTCCTCTCTTGTTATATTTTATTCTCTTCACCATTTTCTCTACAGCTATCACACTATCCATTCCTTCCCTAAAACCAAACTGGTCTGGAGATAATTTCAACTCTTTTTCGCACCATACTTAAATCCTCCCATTAAAAAGCCTGTCCAGCGTTTCGTCCCATGTCAGTCAGCAAGCTAATGGGCCAGGGAATTCTATCCTTCAATGATATTTACACTTTCGTTTCCACACTTCTTATCAAACAGGCGTTGGAAAGTTCTAACATACATTCCCCATTCCATTCGACCATCCGCCGAATCACTTCAGTAGCTCAACATGCATTCAGATAAATGCTGGATAAATTTTAAAGCTATTTTCCAGGACTCTGTAGGAATGCTATAGAAATTCAGAAGAAGAAAATACAATTTCATAACAAAAAGAGAATACAAAAAACCGTCTCCATCTGTTGGAGAGATTCCAACCTCATACACAAGTCAATGAAAATATTCTCAGACAGTCAAGCGGCTTTGAAAGCTCTTGGTTTCTACTGAGTAAAGTCTAAATTGGTAGCAAACTGCCAAAAATGACTCTCCTCGAAAGGAAGACTTAACAAACTGTCTCTGGTCTGGATTCCTGACCATAGTGGCTTGGGAGGCAATGAGGCTGCTGACTCCCTCACAAAGGAAGGTGCTAATAAGATTTATGTACTTCAGGGAGGGAGGAAGGTGGCAAGAAGATTTATGTACTTCATTTATGTACCTCATTCCAAGGCGTTCATTCATCCTTCGAAGCTTGATACCAAAAAAGAGTTGTTGGACTATAGTAGGGCTAAACTACGATATCTAACAGGCCTTCTTACAGGCCACTGTCATTTGAATCATCATATGCAGAGACTTGAGCTGTCGGAAGACAGTGTGTCTCGCCTCTGTTTGGAAAATGATGAAATATCAGAGCACATATTTTGTGCCTGTTTGCTGCGGACCGAATCAGAGTTTGACCATCTAACCTGAATGACCACTTACTACAAAACCGATCGGTTTCGTTAAGAATCTAGGTTTATTTGGACGAGTGTGAATTGGTGTGAACCACAATAAACCCTTGCGAGTTGCGGTGGATGGTCGAAAAGACCCACTCACTTTCGACCTAACCTAACCCACTGTAAATAATATATAATATTGTATATAGGATGAAGAAGATATCATAAACCCAAAAGAAACCGTTCAGCAGCTTATATATGTCAGACAGGCAGAAATTTCTACATAAGATACCGTGAGCATGTATAATTAAATAAAAAATCAGCTTTATATGGATTGGAAATCTACAAGGAACAAATCACACAATAAATAAAGAAAACATGAAAATTATCCATACATGCAATGATGGAACAGGGATGAATTTGTTGGAAGCATTGAAAAAAATTAATTGTATAAAAACCCCAATTTCAAAACTCTCAACAACCAACTAGAATTATGTAGCTCTCCACTATTGAAGTTATGAATTTTGACAACTAGGCTGTGATCCATTAGTAGTTATACCAATTCACAATTTTAGTTTTTGGTGTCAATTGTTGGTGTGCGTGCGCGTGTGTGTGTGCGTGCGTGTGTGTGTGTATGTGTGTGTGTGTCCACCACACTTTGTCTTCCGGTGACATGAAGTTGTGATGTTATGAATGAAATGAAGGCCTTCGCCTTGTTATCCAAAAAGATGCAGATAAGGTAATAGAGCAGTTCATGCCAGCGGCAGCGAAATTCCTTCCGAAATAGCTGAATTTTAACTTTTTGATCAGAAAACCCGTTGCATGAGCATCGCCCAGGAATTTTTGAATGGCGATTCAGATTCGCTGAAAAGGGTCATAATTGGTGACGAATCCTGGCTATATGGTTATGAAATCGAAACGAAAGTACAATCGTCTCAATGCATGCCAACATCAATCGATTGCCGGGTTTTGCTCACTGATCTCATCTCTTAACGTGGAGTAGTGCACCAAGAATTATTGCCACACATACGTATGATCGATAAGGAGTATTGTCTAGAAGTTATGCGCCGCTTTTGCATTACGATAATACATCATCAATGCTTGTTCATGATTTTTTTGACAAAAATAACTCCGTAATCATACCTCATCCACCGTATTCACCAGATTTGACTTCCTGCGACTATTTCGGTTACCAAGATTGAAGAGACCCATGAAAGGTCGGCTTTTTGCGACGATTGAGGGTGTGAAATCGAATTGCTGACGCTGACACAAGTGTATTACATCTGAGGGGGAATACTAAGAGGAAACAAAATAGAAATTTCATGAATCAATAAATAGTTTTTGAGATAAATGTAGTTAAAAAAACTAAAAGACACGTTATTGAAGAACATCGAACTGAAAAGTTGATTTTTTTTAAATAAGCTTGAACCAATAACCAATGAAAATTACCAGTATTATTGTGAAAAAAGTGACGGGCGCTTGATATAAAAAATATGGCGTGTTTTTCAGCTGTTTAAACTATATTTATTTTTTAGTTTCGTATGCTATAAAATCGTGTTATTTCATCTTTCTAAACTATATTTATTTTCATCAAAACTTTGGGATAAATCAGCCGCATATTGTTTAGAAAAATTACCATTGATATTTTCCTACAGCGGCATCTGCCCGCGAATAGATCAAGCAATAATATCGGTAATTCTGTCTAATACAGATCTCGAGCTTGAGACTTTCAAACAAACATACATACATAGATACAGGTGACGCTAATATAGAGCGTGTAAAAAAATTGGGATTGACCTTATTTCGCCTTCAATTCAAATGATCGTATTGTATTGTTACATTTTAAAGACAAAATCTTTTATTGACAGTGATAATCTGATGATAGATTATTGTAATTTCAGCGGTCAAATTATCTAGAGTAGCAAAAGTTCTTCCCTTCGAGTGAGAATGATGAAGTAACTGAAATTCTCAACTGGTTCAGATTGTATTTGTTGATTTTAGGGAAAACTGAAAATTATCGCTCCAGTGGTAGAAAAACCTAATCCCACGGCAATCATCACGACCCACCCCGAAGAACTGATTACTTCTGGAAACTACCATAAGATGCCAATTATGATTGGATACAATTCTGGCGAAGGACTGCTGTTTGGAGAACAAAGAACCTTCTGCAATATCACAAAACGACTTCTGAGTGGAAAGAATTTACGCACGAATGTGGAAAATCTTCTATCGTACTTCCTGAATGTTGATGTGAACAGTCCAACTTTGGGAACAATGAGTAAAAAGTTAATGGACTTTTATTTTCGGACGGGTGATGTCACTGAAATATTCCAGGTACTCTAATAGAATATACATCATTATCATGTACATATCATTTAGACAATTCAAGCAAATGAACCAATTAAACATCAGAATACATGGGTGATCCATAAATATTATCTTAAATACATTCGAGCTTCCCCATACTTATTCAAAGAGAGAACTTACTGAACATAGCAATTCTAGAATTAGTATCTAAAAAATATTTCTTCATCCATTCATTCACTGTTTTCATTATAATACTCAGAGTACTTCCTGAAGTCGTAGAAAGCTGAACTTTGTTATGTGAGAGCGAGGATTAGCATACAATTAACAAAAAATTAATATTTCTGTATTTTTTCTCACTGTTCCTTGAAATGAGGAAGGCGACCTTAAAAAAAATCGTTACAAATAAAAAATACGTATTCCCGCACATTTAGAAAATCACCCTCCTGAAGATTAATAATATGTTGGTAAAAGAAAAGTTGAAGGATAGAAGGTTGATTGATTCATTATGATCCTTGAACACTGCCGCACGCAACTTACAGGATGAAATGATGACAGGATAAATGAAGTCCTCATTCCAGGAGACATTACAGTATGAAACGAATATCACTTGAAATGGATGGAGTTCAGTGTATGTTCAGTTGTTCATAAACAGAGAAAAAATCGTTTGCTAAGATTCCACTGTACATATTGAAATACCACTGAGAATCATGTTAATTAATGATAAAACATAATTTATCACAAAAATAATCATTTTTCATACCCTATCCAACGCATTTTTGTCCCGTGATTGATATGAATTGTACTTCAGTTAACAAACAATCAACGTAACTGCTATCAAGTTGAAGTAGAAATTGAAGATTAAAATGATTTTTTTCTTATTTATTTCAAACTTTGGCTCTGTCACTTTTATGTGATTGGGATTGGAGTTATACAGTTCAGCAACAGCCCACTATAAAACATTTCCAAATCTCATAGTAGACCATGCTCCTAACGTTATGGTGTAGACACGCCTTAACTCCACAAACCCTACCTTAGAGTTCAGATATATGGCTAGGCAGTTTCTTCACTTCTGAAGCTGTTGGTACAAATTTGACAAATGACGAATGCATTTATCATAAATTGATGAAAATTGATATCAAAAACGAATGTTTTGACAATATTATAAGTTAGCGTGAACATAATTGAAATTACTCTTTTTTTACCATTTCGATTTTTGTAAAGAAAATTAATGTGAAGTCACGAGATATGTGCCATTATCAGTACAGTACTTGAAGCATGGATGGAGAAGCCTAGGAAAGGTTAATAATATCCAGTATTTTTGGTAACCAATTATTCAAAATAATTTTTTTTCAGTAATTGAAAATGAATATGAGCGATATATTACAGTGTATTTGTGTGATTTGATAACAAATGGAGTTTTGTCTCCCCTGTTCATTATTCTGCATGAATTTATTTACTTTATCCATACTTCTAACTAACTGTAATGTATTTATATTGAAATTTTTATCGCAACAGAAAAAAGTTTATTTTTTAAACTCCTTTTTCAGCATAACTATTCACAAAGTTTGTTCACTTTTTAAATTTTTGGTGACAATTATGAACAATAGTTACAAAAATAACATCAGTGATTCAGACAATAAAAAATTTTGTTCCACTTCATCACTAATAAAGTGTTCAGTTCCAAATAAATGATAACTGAAACAAATATTCCAAAATATTTTCACCAAAGCCTGTTCAAATTTTGAGATATTCATCATAAATTATGTTAGTTCATTACAGATTTCTATTTCGTCTATGGGATCACTAAATGTGCGAAAATGCATGCAAGAAGTCAAGAACATCCAGTTTATTTATATCGAATGTCGTTAGATGCCGGCCTGAATTATTTGAAGAAGAAGAACAAACTAGAACATTTACCTGGTGAGTTATGTATGCCTGTATCCAGAACTCTCATTTCACTTGCTCGACATTTAACTATTGAAAAACATCATCACATTCTTTTTCTAGACATGAATGAAATCCATTCGATACTATATGCTATGATACACGTACATTGTCGATGATTTAGTTGTGATTGCTCCTTTCAACTCATTCACGAAAAATAAAAATAGTATCGGACCTAAAACGGGCCCTTGCGGAACTCCTAAATTTACAGAAATAATGTAAGATATAATTTTGTTCATTTCAACAAACTGTTTTATTATCAGATAGTCTTATGAGGCTTCTTTCTATTCAGAGAAGAGAAATACAGTAGACAAGTGTCAATATAATTTCTTAGCTCATTTTTCGGTAGTCATGGTAGTCACGCAGTAATTTATCGGGGTGAAGACAGATCGTGAATTGTGACAAAACCCATAAAAAGTCGATATGAAACTCAGATGTTTTTCATAAAAATTACTTTTGTTCTATACCTTCTAGAAAATTTTTCCATCCCCTTAGAAAATCTTCACTGTGATTATATGAGTACAAACGAAAAACAATTCTCAGAAATCGAATCAAATTATTATTACTCAATATTAATGTAATAGGAAGTTAGATTGTTGACATTTCTTTTGAAAGTTCAGTATAATTTCAGGTGCTTCTCATGCGGACGAAGTGGGATATCTTTTCAAAGTGAAAAATTGTATAGAACTTGAGAAAGATGGATTAGAGCAGGTCTCAGTACGAAGATTTGTAGAACTATGGACGAATTTCGCGAAATATGGAAATCCAACTCCGGATGGAAATGACTTGAACATTCTTTGGAATCCAGTGGAAAAAGATAAAGTGCATGTCTTGGATATTGGGGAGAAACTCAACATGCATATTGATCCAGAAAGAGATGGACTGAAAGTGTGGAATGAAGTTTTTGAAATGTATTCACCAACGTTCTCAGAATCCGAATGAGATTTTTCAATTTTCTATATTTTATCATCGTTTGGAAACTTTATTCATTAGTTTTCCAAATGGTAATATTCACGAGAATGATATTGATTATATCTTTGATTTGAAATTCAATGTTTGTGCTTCAATGTTCATGAATGGACTGACCCGTTTCTTGATGAAAGTTAATAACACTATACTATAATAATTTTCAATTAAAGAGGTGATTCATTACCAACGTCGCACTTGAAGTGACCAAAGGATAATCCTCTTACTAACTCTGCAGAGGCGTACCAAAATAATATTTTTATTTATTTAAGCACATAGGTAATTACGTAAAAACTGTATAGTAGGTGGCGCTACCTGGTGCCTTATTATGCCTGATACAGTACTTCAAAAAACAAAAAAAATTACAAAATGATTATCATATTCCTTTTATATAGAAAGAGAACTACAAAACAAAGAAATAACTATATGGAACGCCGTTTTACTTTTTATTGTCACAAATATTCATTCCTCAATTTATTTAACTAACAATTTATTTGTTTGAATTTAATTGATTCATGCATTTGTTCGACACATTAAAAACGATTGTTCCCAAAATTTGTTCTATTTTAAATGACACTTGATTCAAAATGTTACATGAATTAATTTGTTTGATGAAAAGTTGCGAACAGTTATAATATAGATTCATTGTTTGAAATTTTTGGAAGTAAATGTTTGTCATATATACTTTTTTTGTAACTATCGAATAATTTACTACA
>WOGP01002460.1:0-16705 GCA_015342065.1 Leptinotarsa undecemlineata | reverse complement strand
TAACTGAAGGTCATATGACGTCATTCAAGGACAAGGTCAAATGGTGGGGGGAGGTCCTCAAGCGGCCTTAGACAACTACTGACGTTCTCCATGACTTTTATACCACTGATAGCAAAGCGGCTGGTCTACAGTTATTTGGAAGATTTTCCTTTCTGGAAATAGGATGAACGCGAGAAATCTTCCAACAAGAAGGAAAAACCCCTTTCATATAAGATAGATTAAAAAGTTTGCAAAATACAGGTGCGAGTTCATTTGCGCACTTATTGAATATGTGACAGGCACTTCATCAGGGCAGACGCCTTGTTGATTTTGAGCTGTTTTGAAATTTGCCTGACTAGACGCTGGCGAAAAGTAATTTTTGGCATTGTGGATTCTAGTGTGGGAATAATGGGTGGTGCTTTTCCCAGAAAATCGACTATGAAGTGGGACGCAAATTGTTCAGCTAGTAGATTTGCTTCTTCTATGGCTGTTGTTGCAATCGAAACATCTTCAGCTTCCGACCAGAAAGATCTAGACCCTTTGGGATTGGCGAGCAATTCATCCTTAATTCTCTCATTGTGAAGTTCTTGGTTGGTTTCTATCACCTTTCAACCACCTTTCAGAAAATAATTATATTTGCTTGTCATTTTGTAGAAACATTGGCATATAAAGGACCAAAAACTATACAATCGCGACAGCTCTGATTAGAATGATAAAGGTTTGAGGAAGTCCAATTTCATCTTGAAAAGTATAGAACCTTTTTTGAGTGCGAATTCATAAAACATATAATATATCAGAGATATAAAGAAACCTTTTTGTAATTTTGGATCTTAATGTAAAAAAAACTCACCAATAGGTTAGCTCGGACCTTTTAAGGTGGACTTCCTCCAAAAGGACTGCTTTCGTTTTTAAAAATAGAAACAGAAAACTCTATCATGACTTCTCTAGACGATGTTCGCATAACGGTCTGTGATTTATATTCGAATCTACTGAGCTAAAGCGAACGAAATCAAGATACTGGATGAGATCATTGTTAAAAAGACAAATAGATTATGGAAAGTATAAAATCAGCTGATTACTTCAAATAAAGTAATTATGTAGTGAACTGAATAGTTGCTTAGTGTTGTTTCCACATAACAAACTATGTTCACAAAAACAGAGAAAACTTCTGATCTTTCCGCCTGCCGATGGGACATTTTGAAAACAGTCACATGCACACAAAGTTTGCTGAATGTTTCTTATTTTGACAACTTAAGTTTTTATTTCGTCAAAATCGACATAGTTGCTGTTTTGTTGTGGTTCGTTCGGTGGAAGTCCGCCTTCAGATACAAGTCTAGTGATATCTCAATTCACCTGGATTAAATTTTGTTAGAATTATAATGGTTTTCAATTGTACCTATTTCTTCAAATAATTCAAATAATTGTTTCATATAAACATTAATGTGATATACTATTTTTTTTGTTTCATTTCGAGAAATTAAAGTAGTAATTTATTT
Source organism: Leptinotarsa undecemlineata (assembly GCA_015342065.1). Classification (NCBI taxonomy): domain Eukaryota; kingdom Metazoa; phylum Arthropoda; class Insecta; order Coleoptera; family Chrysomelidae; genus Leptinotarsa; species Leptinotarsa undecemlineata. Next base: position 15,230 of record WOGP01002460.1, on the reverse strand, counting down.
GCAGTGCCTGTAAGAAAGAAATGACTGAATTTGGTTCATGACTATTAACACTGCGTCTACCTTTCACGTTTCGTAATCCTCTTATTGAGTTATGATTACAAAAGCTGATGCATTTGCACAAATCTCTAATGATATTAGCAGAGTATGATTACTATCTGCAAATATACCTGTCGGTGAAATGTTCAAATAGATGAAATGAAATATTCCTCAAATGACAACATCCAGGAACATCCAGGAACATCCAGGAACAAAATTTTGTAAATGCTGAAAAAATGTACATTGGAAGGTCAGAACTGAAAAAAATTCAAATTGCCCTACAATTCAATAACTTTTCAGGTGATCTTGAAGAAGTTCAACAAAAGGTATTTCGGGAAATAAAAAGTCGATAAAAGCCATTTTCATAGATCACAATATTTAAAATAATGATTCTAAAAATTGCAACCAGAAAATATAAGAGCTCAAGTCTTGGGTATAGTGCTCTCAATTCTATATCTAGCGAGAATTTCCCATTCTGAATATTTTCAGAGCGGATAAAAATATCAAAAATCTACAAGACTCATAATTAGAAGTTTTTTCCACATGTTTTTCAAATGACAATATATCAGGTTTGTTTCGAAGTTTTTGTCCGTTTTAATGTTATGTTTTTTTCTAGCTCCATATCTCAAAAAAATATCTTTTACTGTTTCGAGGTATATACTGATTGATAGAAAATTTTGTACTCTATACATTGATGCTGTCCAAAAACAGACCAAAAAATCAAACAGGCATTTTGCAATGATATAGTTTTGATGAAAACACTGTTTGACGTTGGTTTGCCAAATTTTGTTCCGGAGATTGAGGGCTCGATGACGAGCTCCGAAGTGGTCCACCAACAGTAACCAGGACAATGAGTACCCTGCTGGGGACTCACCCATCACGAACGGTTCGTTGGACGGCGAAAGAATTGGGTGTCAACTCCCATGCGATTTATGATGGTTTCAAACAATTGATTTTGAATTGAAGTGTAAGTAACTAGGTTCTATTCAATTACACTAAAACCCAGGCATCGGTTTTCTCCTAACCGGATATAATAATGTCAGGTCTGACAATTCCGCTTTCTGCTTCGATAAGTTTTTTTGGGGGTTGAAATGGACGTCAATATGTCTTGGCACAATCATGTCGCTGAAATTGCAAAGGTTGCTTCCAAAAGTTCGGGTTCCGAATCAGAAAACTGTACACACCTCGGCAAATTTTGATGCTCAACTGGACCTTATTTGGAGTATTGTTCTCATGTATGGAGCTCTGCCCCCAAACATACCCTGAAGCTGCTACATTCCATAGAGAAAAAACCATTCGCCTGATTGGAGACGCAACTCGATAGCTTGGAACATCGAAGAAAGTTTGGAGATTTGTCTCTCTTCCATAGACACTATCACGGAAAGTGTTCTAGTGACTTGGCGCATTTCATTCCACCAAGATCGGTACATATCAGAACGACTGTGGCTGCTCATCCTCCTGCTGCCGGTGAAGATGTGCCTCCATAGCCGATGACCTGGAATCCAAATGGAATGACAAGACAAGTGGAAACCAAAACAGCAAACCATAATGTCATCAAGCACAACGGCTCTTGATTCTCCATGTTTCTTGTTTTTCCAAATATGGGTGACATACGATAGAAGGTCGTCTGTTGATTTTTGTTTACGAGAACCATATTGATGATCGCTCAAGATGTTGAAGCCTGCTAAATATTTGAGGTTATCGTGGTTTACGACTTTGTCCATGATTTTCTATATCACCGATAGCAAAGCGACTGGTCTATAATTATCTGGAAGTTTTTTTCTTATCCTTTTTGGAAATAGGCTGAATGCGAGTAATCTTCCAACAAGAAGAAAATTTCTCTTTTATAAAACAGGCTGAAAAGTGTGCAAAATACTGGTGCGAGTTCATTTGCGCACTTATTGAGTATGATGACGGGCACTTCATCAATGCCAGATGCCTTGTTGATATTGAGCTGTTTGAAAATTCGCCTGACTAGATGCTGTCCAAAAGTAATTTTTTGCATTGTGAGTTCTACTGTGGGAATGGCGGGTGGTGCTTCTTCCAGAATACTGACTGTGGATTGACATGCAAATTGTTCAGCCAGTAGATTTGCTTCTTCTGTGGCTGTTGATGCAATTGAAACATTCGCTTGTGTTAGTGGTGGAATTGTGGATTTTGTAAATTTTCATGAAGATCGACAGAAATTGTCATGTTTCGAAGTCGGTTCTTCTTTGCTTCTGCGCAAACAAAACAATCTTTTTGGATCAGATCGTAATATGTGATGTAAGGTGGATCCTCTACAACAACAAGAGATGTTCAGGTTGGTGATTGGACAACGATAAACCACCCAGGTATTTCTTATAGACGAAAACCCACAAAAAAATATCATAATTACAGTACTATGGTCAGCGTTTGGTGTGATTCACTATAACTTTCTGCAACTAGGCCAAACCATAATAGCTGGGTCTCTTGTGAGGAAAACTCACGGAATGTACCAAAAATTGCATCAGCATCATCCGGCACTGGTTAACAGAAGAGGTATCATATTGCTGCACGACAACGCACGTCCACATGTTCCACAAATCTCCCACCAAACTCCCCAGACCTCCCGTCAATCGACTACCATATTTTCAAGCATTTCGATGACTTTCTCAGCGGTAGAACCTCAGCCAATCAGGACCAGGCAAAAACGGCTTTCTTCGACTTCATTGTTTCTCAATCACACAATTTTCATGCCGACGGAATTAGTCAACTTGTGTTACTTTGACAAAAATGCACTGATTCAAATGACATCTATTTAATTGAATTGAATAAACATTCACCGAGATACTACAGTTCAAATTAGAATCATACAAACTGATGAAATTTTTTAAACAACCTAATACCAATTCAAATGTCTCCTCAAGAAAATATCTTTCAATAATTTGTTAGCATTCAACCATTTGAGGAATGGTCAACTGAAGGTATTCAAGAGATTATATTTGTACTACCAATTGACATCACTAATTGCTTCACAGGCTGACGATTCCCCATCAAAGTGTCGTCGAGTAGAATATTCCAGCTCGTTCCAATAACTTCAAACACAATTAACATAATGGCGGTATGAAATTTCTTTCGAATTGAATCCTAAATATTTCTGAAACTGATAAATATATCGAAATTCCTCATGGCCCGTAACTAACGGTATAGTCAAAGAAAACGATATTGTGCACACTTAAAGATGGCGGCACTCTCAAAGGTAAAAAATAACAATATATGGAAATGAACCGGCTGCGAACTAGTCCACGTGGACTATAGAATTGGCGGTTCATATTGGATAATTTTCACTAACCGAGTTTTATGATTGGCTAAAGAGTCATATAATTATATTTGAAATAATGTTACGGTGACGAATAGAAATCGGGAAATGCAGGGATGGTTATCGTCGTCGTATCATCAATGTACAGTTCAGGAACTGATCGCGATTTGAGAGTTGAAATTCGATATTGGTGCAATTATACTTATTTGAAATTTTTGTTTTCTGTTTGAAATGTGGCGTTCTTGGATAAGTACTAATAGTAATAACGAGACGCAGACTTTTTCTAGTCTAGTGATTCCAATTGCGATGGTAAACAATATTGAAAAGAGACACTAGTGAATAAGATTCAGATGCATTTGAATATTGAAATACAGACAGTATGTTTCAATGTATATAAGAATCTACATCTCAAATTGGTATCAAGAAAAACAAACTATTACAAGCAACATCAAATTTGACCAAAATTCTTTTCTCAACTGTACGTGAAATAGTCAAAAACAAACGCGATGCAAGACGCGATGTGTTACAGGATTACCAATACCTTAAGATGTTCATCTAATAAAATCATTGAAAAAGAAATATATGACAGTTAGCAATGAGATTCCTACAACAGAAATCATAAGGAATAAATTGAATACTTCCGGCCATAACGTGAGATGCTGTGACAAAACTCTTCAGAATTGGATAAAGAAACTAGGATTCATATTTGAAATAATAAAAAAAAAGTCAATCAGTTATGGAAAGCAGAAGAATAGTGGAAATGCGTAACAAATACTTAGAACAAATAACCAAATATAGACAAGAACGATGGCAAATTTTCTATTTAGACGAAACTTGGTATGACACTCACGACATAGTTACGAAAGGGTGAACTGATGGTTCGAGAATGTGTCCGCCTAACATGCCTGCAAACAAAGGATCACGACTAATCATTATGCATTGAGGAGGAAGAAAAGGATGGGTTCCGAATTCTTTGAAATTATGTGGCAAAAATTTTGAGGAATACAATGGTTTGAAAACACATTGATCCCAAATTTGGATGCGAATAGTGTAAAAGTTCTACAGACAAAAACATTTAAAAAAGTGTATGCCCTTGAGAGTATTGCTGAAAATTATGGACACATAATACTGAGACTTCCCCTCCATTTTCGTGTTTTCAATCCCATCGAGTTGAATAACGAAATTAGTTAGTTCCCTAACTATATTATTCAAAGGGAGCTAATGAAAAGTAGGTTGCACTGTATTTTAATTAGCGATACTAAAATTTCATAACATTGTAATAACACACACTGAAATGGTGAAATCAAATCTCTTTTTCTATATGTGTGAATATTTGAATGTTATCGATATGTAACTAATCTAAAATGTAATGAAAATTTATGAAACGACAAATATCTGTCATTTGCTTGATTATGATCTAGTATATCGGGCATTACAATTTTTCATAGATGAATTATAGTTGATACTGTTTCTGAAATAGTCAAAGGTGAAATTTTGTACTCAAAAAATGTGCTCAGGCGGGACTTGCATATTGTACAAATTATTCAACATTCAGGTACGGTCTAATTCACAAGTGCCATTTCACATAATTTCAATTTACCTCTATCAAAAATTATGATTGAAGTGTTATTCGATTCGAATAGAGTTGTTCGTATTTCACAATTCCCAAGAACTATTCCATACATTAAAAAAAAGTAACCTCAAGAGGATGGTCTTGTAGATGATTCTGGTTCATCAAGCAGCAGGACCAATGGAATAGATCACCTACAGCCCAGTTTCGAAGTATTATGTCTCATCAGTGCAGAAAACCCAAACAGAAGTGTGCCTGAGGATCAACTAATTTCAACGCGTCTCGAGTGTAGATATGGAACCGTCGTCAAAGAAAAAAATTTGTCAACTAGTAACAGTTGCATCTCGTAAGCTAAACCCCAATAGCGGGGAAAAACATCCCATGTACCAACACATAATAGACCTGATGACTATTGAGAAGAAATACATCCAGTTGAGGTTATGATAAAAATATGTCTCCCTTGAAAGAAAATCGAAGTGTTTTTGTATTTTTTCTCAACAAATGTGTCTTGAAGATATTCGATCTTTTTCGTTTTCGAAACCGAATAGTGTATATGTTCCACCGTAGAGTACTTTTTAAAAATTTGTTTTTCCGTTTGTGAAACAGTGAGCAACCATTCATGGACCCGTGGGTTGGGCTATCTATCGGGTGCGTCCCCAGGTGGCGGATAGGGGAACGGCCAAGGGACTGGAAGCCCTGTCCGAGAAGGCAATATGGCTCCCCGGACAGGCAGTGGACGGGGTCGACGGACTCTTGGTCAGTGTAAGAAATAAGTAGGGTGAGGGAAACTAAAACTCCTCAAAAACCTTTGCAAAATATGCCACCATGGACCAGCCTATCCAAGCTATGGTGTAAGGAATCGTGCCGACAGCCGAATGGCCGCAAGGTGATATGCGGTACGAACGATCCCCTTGGGGAACTGGGCGAAACCTCATTGTAATCAGCCAACTTTTGGTAATGCGGGGCTCTGCCAAAGGTGACCAACTCTTCCCATGCTACTCGTGGGAATACACATGAATGAAACAAATACGAAAACAGAAACAACAAAAACAAAATGCAATCCCGAGCCTGGACAGATGTGCTCACCTAAGGCGGTTGCTGGGGATAAACAGAAATGTCCACCACAATCTACCGCTTGGAATGAGGCTGAACATAGCAGATCACCTCGTGATTTAGTACAAAGGCCAAGGCGTAAGCGCATTTGCGGCGCCGATGCCAAAAGGAGAAAGAAGGCGAAAGAGGCAGGAGTGGCAGTTACTATTAGTTCACCCTCGTTCTCCCCCACTCCACCTCCAACAACACCACCGCAAGCAAGGGTACATCTTGTGGTGAGCGCCAAGAGCTCCGCCTTGAATGAAGGTAAGGAACCGGCTGCCCCTACAGGGAAACTCCGTCACTTGTACACATCCACAGAGGGAACCCTAAGAAGGTTGAAGAAGCCGCACAAGACAGTAATGTCGCTGCACCTTCCAAAACCTTCACGAAGGCCGCCGTGAGACACCTCAAAGTTGCCAAATAGAGTGTGTGTTCGGTGAGTCTTGGCCTATACCTGCCAATATAAAGGAGATGTCTCCTTATGCCCTGTCCCCCTTCCTGGAAAGGACAGGATGGACGATGACCTAGGAAGACAACAACTCGGGAGGATGTCAAATGGGTCACATATGGCTTGAGTGCTGTGGGTCTACACTAACCTTCCCTACTCAACAGATATAGAACCATTCATGGAATCATCCGAATGCATGAATGAATTTGAGGGAGAGTGTCCATTTTATCCAAATCGGAAAGTGAACAGACATAACTATAAAACTTGGTGTGATTATAATTTTTGGAAAGGAAACGTCTATCTTCACTTGGATATAAATTACCCATACCTGGACCAAATCGTAAGGAAGACGATCTAAAACAAGTTGAAGTTGTTGAATATTGTTATCTTCAATATTATTTCTTATAATATAAACCAACCTGACTATTTTGATGATATTCCTCTCGATAACACTCTCCAAATAATATATTGCACATGATACATCAGATAAGGAAGTTAAAGGGAGAGCTGAATTCGATATTTCTACCTGCTTCAGAATTTCGAAAATATCTGGTGCTATTTCGATCATGTTTGTTCTGTGTGGATTGGAGCTTGTATCTCGATGATTTTTTTAAATATCCATCTGTTTTGGAAATATTCAACGTAGGACGTTCCCATTCGAAAACTCTGTACGAACAATGTATTGGCCCAAATTATGAATTAATTGATGTACTGTTAGTTCTTCTATCGACACAGATTTTGTACACAGAGAAAATACAGGGAGGATGCTGGCTGGTTACAATTCAACAAACCTGCTTTCGAATCACTGACTTCAAAAACTAAGAATATGGATGGAGCTGTAAAATACTGTAATCTAGGATTGGAACAAATTAAATGTTCAGCACAAGAAATAAGGGAAATGCTCCCAAAAATGAAATTATTCATTGAACCGTTGATGTAGGTACGAGTAACTGAAAAGCTTTGGAAACGATAAAACTATTGGTGAGAACTATGACCTTTTATTTTGAAATCTTATTTCTAAAGCTGACCTCATAAAATATTCCAATACTTAGCGATGAAGAATCGTAATAGATGTAAAGATACTTCCACATTGACATAATTTTCGAATAACCAATACAAATTATTCAAATGAAAGAATAAAAGATGAAACATGAATATGAAAGTACCAAAACAAATACAATCTTATTAAAACTGTAACATTCAATTTTATCCCCAATATCGGATAATGAGTCCAAATATCGAAAAGTGGCAGATTTACCTACCCTTTCCAAGGATGGATATTGAATATATACTCAACAATTTGAAAAGGAAATATCACAAAAGTAGTTTTTTCACTACTCATAGTAGGATTTCATTCAGAATTCCTTGTGTTTAGGAAAACGCATCACTTGCTCTGTGAGTGGCATTGTTTTTGTTGATATTATATAGTTCCAAGATGACTTGATCAAAAACCTTAGAGAACTTTCGAAGGTTGTCAATAAAAGTTTCGAATTTCAAGAAAATACAACTATTATAGTAATGTATTCAATTTGAATTTTATTGATCCTGAAACATTTTAGAAACTTATGAATTATTGCGTATTTGAATAATCAATTAATTGAATGCAAATCGCAAAATTATTTATCTGGCGCAGTGAAAATATAGAAATACATTTCAATGTAACATTATTATTACGCCGTTGAAAATCGCAAATTCTATTTACATGGAAATAACTGTGCCTGTATTTGATTGTATGACTGTCGCATATGATGTGAATTTTAATGACCTGCTAAGAATATTCAAGGTATGAATCGAAGTTAACTTAATCTGTCTGTATATTATATTCATACGAGTAAAAAGCTAAAGATCCACAACCAGGTCATCTCGCAACGTCTTCACTATCCTCTCTGATAGCGGGGGGACAAAATTATGGAGATGGTACTCCATTCTTATATAAGACATACCAACGCGGAACTGCACTACGAGAGGAACTTTGAAATCAGTGCGTCCGTTTGACAAAAAGGTAAGAGAGTGAATACTTACAAATATTTTTTGTGTTACTAGTGTATTTGTTTTGTGTTACTGTTCTGAAAAGTAAACAATATATTGGTAGTGATTGTGGTGGACGTGTCAAAATAATTGTAAAAACGCGTATAAATGAAAACTTTTTCAAGATTTTTATTTGAAGAATCTATCAAAATTGAATCATAGAAAGTATATGAAATGCAGTAAAATTCAATTCATAGTGTAAAATTCAATTCATAGTATATAACTTTCAAATGCAAGTGTTGAATATGGTTTATCAAATAAACTAGAGAAAAAAATTGACAAAATATTGTCTGAGTAATGTTATGAGATTTCACTGTAGCATAATTCAACTCTTTCCTTAATATCTATTTATCAATGTAAGAAATATGAATAATTTCATTATTTAATGTAGTTAAACACATATTCGACAGTTGAGAACTAGAATAGACCTGAAGAAGCATGAACAAAAAATAGTATTATGTTTGTACATAAGATCCAAGGAAAATAGATTTCAACCACTAAATAATGAAAATGGCCGGAATGATTATCTGTTCAAAACCAATATTCATCAGATGGATTTCATTCGGTGATAATTCCATTATTATCAGTTATATTTGAGCCTTTGGTGAACTCTTTTTCCATAAATCATCCAATTTTTCTGGAATATACATTTCACTGTAGTTCTCACTATTTTCAATAAATATAAATTTCTTTTGTTTTTTTGTGTAATCGGCAATAACTGCTCATTGTTTCATGTAGCTCTTATTACTGAATTTAGTGAATCAATCAAACGGCGTAGTTATTTATAATGAGGAATGGTGAAATTAGTTTCGTTTGAAAAATTTGTTTATCCTATTCTTGACTAACAGCAATATTACATAATTCAAAAAAGTAATTCAAAATATCTCTGACAATTCATTAATATTAATTATAGTAACCAAAATTTGGACAAACAATAAATGAAACTTATCAAATCCTTAATGTGAAGTATTTTTAAAATTTACCATATGAGACATATTACATCATTTTTGACACTACTACAGTAGTAGGTAACTATTGCTGCTTCCTTCCCAGTATTTTCAAATTCATCTTTATTACCAGCATCACAATGGCTTTTTTGTTATACGTTATACTTGACTAAGATGATAGTGTTGACGACTACTCAATCAAACTTCTATATTCATTCGAATAAAATGTTCAAATGTGGTTGAAATCAAATTTGTAATTGTGAAAGAGTCATTCAAAATAATGGAAGATTCTGAAGATATATGGATTATTCAAAATTTTTCAGACCTATTTATAAAAATTTTGAATGAGATTAGTGTTCTTCTGAACCTTTCAATTATCAGGAATGGATGAAGCAATCGCTTGCTGAGTTAGATAACTTCTCAGGACTACTGAACAGACATTTGTATAAATTGAGAAGTTGAAATAAATTTCAAAAACTCTGTACAAATAATTTAAAATTTAGCTGTGAAACAATGGTTATACAAAAACTGATTTCTTATTTTATTTTGAAACATAATAATGCACAGACTCGTTTCCGCCACGATAAAGGAGTTTGAACTTTAATCCACGTTTCGTTAAATAGTGTAGGATCAACTTCAACTTTATGTCAGTTCTAATTCACACGAATACTATTACAGTTTGGAAATCATTAACTGTTCAGGAATTTTTTTGTTTTTCTCCAAAGATAGCAAATGACAAAAAGAAAAAGCTTTCGTATCATGGATTATCAAAGATACCGAAGTGAATATTTTCTTTTATTTGATAGGCTAATCCAATTACGGAATTATCATCTTTTAAAAAAAAATAGAAGTAAAAAAAGTGAAAATCCTAACATTATTTTGATATAAAAAACATAATTTGTTGAATGATTTATTGAGAGAGCAAGAGAGAAAAAGTAAAACAACTTATTGAGAGTAACAAAATAGGTACAAACCTTCAGAAATAAGAGTGTATTATGCATCTTGAAAATATTAAAATATTGTAGACATTTTATATGTCAAATAAGACTGTCAAATTGTTCATACCAACGCTATTTGAACTCATCACACATAAGTACATACTTTCAGAATTGAGTATGAGTATGTTATTTACTACGAAAAAGTTATTATGATAGCGAAAGATGTCATGATATTTTCGAAAATAAAGTTTTTAAACATCAAATCGTTAAGTGTAGTTTGTGAAAATTCGAAATTTCTGATCACCAATATGTTTTGATAATGTCTGACCATATGAATTAATCAACAAACATAATAAAATGTTGAATCATTTGCAAGAATCATCTCATGTACGTGAAACTCTGTAATATCTCTTTCGAAGATTATATTGAACATCATATCTTATATTTATTGAGTTTTTCAGGGAATAATAAAGTATTGATGAAGACTATAAATTAATTTCATCATTGTTTGTGATATTTGCTGGTTATTACCAAAATTCATAGACCTTCAAGACCACTATAATTCATTGAATTCATGTTTATATTGAAAATGTGACTGACACTATTACAGAATTTTCGAAATAATTCAGAATCCTCCAAGTGGATCAAAAATTACCTTCACCATTGTTTTGTCCATTGTGTTTCGCACAAATAATTGTTATTAACTCACTCATTGAAACAAAACCAACTCTAGTGTATCGTCTAAGATGCATTTTATTACATGAAAAAAATTGCACCTACATTTTTGTACCAATGACTTACTGGTTGAAAATTTCGTTATACCTCACACCACTTTTTTTCCAGAACTAAATATGAAATCCTTTCTTTGTATCGCATTTCTTCTCGTCGCTCTAACAGCTGCTTTTCCACAAAAAGAAGGAAGTGCTTATACACAAGAAGCCATCAGACAAGCCCAAAATACTCTGCTGATTCCCAAAGATGCCCAGATCCAAAAAGTGAGTTTGTGAAAGAATAAAATGATCTATTTAGAAAATACGTCAAATAATGATGCATTCCACAATACTGAAAAAATATTAAAATAACTTACCGCTGACCCCAGTTTCAATTAATTTCATGTCAAAAAAAATTTAAAGTGAGTATTCATGAAGATGTGAAATATTTTCTCAGATGATGTGAAAGTTTTCCGTATTTGAAATGAACTATCTAATTTAGAAAACTGTTGTGAGCTGTTTGGTCGTGAATTCGTAAGACCTCATAAAGTACAATTGCCTATGAAACTTTCTTTTGTTCAAATATGGCAACTAGAGTATATCGAAGTGATTTCTTTATTCAAATATTGACCTTATTGAATATTATTTGGTGACCAACTATTTATTTTTCATGAGTACATGCCAGTGAGTAATGGTGAAGTTGTGCCTCCAGTTTTTTTTACCTACGATATATTTTATTTTTCAAATGTTGAACTGATAATTTAATTTCCTTTCTTCAAGGTTCAAGAAGGCATCGAAATCGGTGCATACGAAGGCATTCCTGGAAATCAAAAGATAGATCTCTTCTCTATTCTCGGAGACCAGTTTCCTCACGAAGTAGTTAACAATCTACAGTCACAAATCGACCAGGTTGGCAGAAATTAACTCGTACTGTGAATTCAAAATAATTATTCATTAGCAAAAATGTGATCTTCCTACCTTCTCGATTTCTTCTAAATTCTGTTACTAACAATTTAAGTTCCAGTTTATTGCTAATTTCATTTTCCACTCTTACCTTTATCTTCATTATTATTTTTGGAAAATTGTTTCATTATCCGTATTTCACTGTATAATGTTTAAGAGATACATACTTTTCCTGTAACAGCGAATCTCGTCTGACTTTTTTTATGTATTATTTTGGTTGACATCAAATCTTGTTGAAAATCAATTGAACCAAAATAATTCATAACTCACGCTCTTATATATTATAACATTTTTCAGTCCGATGCACGTTTCTTCACTTTTTCACATTTATTCATGACTTTCATTGCACTCTGTGCTTTTTTGCTTATCCTATACACCCTTTTTTTCTATTTACTTTAGTTATTCTAGTCTTAACATTCAATTCCGAAACGTTTGGATTTATGCCTCAAACCAAATCGAAATTCACAATGATTAAGTTTGAGAATTAAGTACCAGTCAATATTCAGACAGTGATAAGATCGCAATCTGAATATTTGACTGAGTGAATGATTTTCCCTGATGACTCAGTACGATTTTGAATGTGTTATAGTAACATGTGTAGTATTTGGATTTGAAGGATTTTTTCTATTCACGTGCTTGTTTCTGAATGTACAAACTATGTAGTTTATTTAGACTCCCAATCCTGACATTCTTCCCCACTGAAGTGCCAATTGTTCTTCATGAAAATCTATGTAGTTTATTTTTATATTATTTTGTAAATACAATGAAAATACATTTTTCTTTTTACAAGGACTATTCATTACACCATCATTCTTTTCCTGTTAGTGATACTGTATATTACCTTGCTAATGTTCAATCACAATGTTTTCAGAATGAATTCGCAGTCACTGAATTGATATTTGAAAGAAAATGAGATATTCAATATTCTATGTTTCAATCATTTACTCAACATCATTTTTCTACTAACCATTTCACCAGTACTATGAAAAATCATATAAGGAATTCTCCTGGAGTCACGGAAAAATTCCCAACCAAGATTTTTATCTGAATATAACTTTACAATTGCAAACTAGCAATTTCTAGAGTGATTAAACTGTTGAAATTATTGAAGATCACAAAATTAGGCACAGAATATACTATATTCTGCATAGAATTCATTTCATAAAATATTGTTACCACTAAATCTGATTTACGTGAAATCAGAGAAACTGTTTGTTCATCTGTTCAAATTGATAATGTAGGGCATTGTTGCATAACTGAAGAATGGACAAGTATATTTTTCAAGCCATTGAATTTTTACCTATGAACTTTCTGAACATGAGAATATACATACATTTTGTACAATGCTTTATAGAAAATAATTTAAATCAATATATAATCTGTAGATGAATAAAGTTAATTCATATTACCGGTCTTAAAATAAAGAAGATATATAGTTCTGAAATTAAATACTATTCTATAACTTTCGAATTTCGACAATGTAAAAATCCAAAACAAAAACATATATCTATTTCGTTGGCATTCCCCTCATTTATTCAATTGAGTCATCCACATGAGTAATAAGAATAAGACACGCAACAAAACATTCAATCGATTAATAATGAATCAGTAGCAACTTTTATCTTTTTCAGTAACCTAGGTATTATGTAAGAATTTCTTTCTATCTTCTTTCACACGGTAGCCACATATTACCATAACCCATTAGATCATGCAATGGAATTGTTATAACAAATGAAGACTAAAAGAGAGGTGAAAGTGGAACTCAGTCGTCGTCCTTGGTCGCTATTAAGAATATGGGAACTTTCTCCTGTAACACATTGTGAGACCAATTTCTTTTTTTGAAGAGCAGTGGCAGCGAAACTTTTTGATTTAGGTTCGAAGTTGAACAGTGCTTTTGCTTAAAACTGTTAACAGTTTTCTTCTAGTCGTAATGCAATGAACAATGAATGTTTTTGAAAACGAATATTTTGAAAAAAGATATTTTTGAGGGAAAACTTGTTTACATTTATATTTCTCAATAAATATACAGGGTGTCAATTTGAAAAATTCTCACCCTTAATATCTTCCTTTCAGTAAACAATATGAGAAATCGAAAAAACAGGTCGATTTTATTGTCAAAGGGGACAGTGTCAAGAAACATTTGTAGCCCTCGTGGGTCACCCTCTAGGAGAGGTAGATGCTACCCTTAGAATTTTAAACGGGAAGGGGAGTCAAGTAGCATATTATTTTGATTGGCGTTTTATTCTGCTTCCAATGGTACCCTGACTTATTATTTTCTGATGAGCATTTTTCGAAAAATAGCCTTCTAAACTACCAGAAGTAATCATTAGTACGCCTATACTGAGATGCAAGGTTTGACCAGAATTGGTAAGAGTATTAGTTTCAACCCTTTATAAGGGGATACATTAGTCATTATCTGTAATTGATTTACATCAAAAAGTAGTCTGATAGTAAGACGTAGACGGTAATTGAAGTTTGGTTTAGTTAATGCTGATTTTTCAATTCTCATCTCAGAAAGTGTACATATAGCCATCATTTTTTGTTACTTTTGCTGTGAAAAATTTTTGTTTTCAGGCAAAAAATTGGTTTGCAAATTTGAACGATGTGGTAATATTGTGAATGCAATTGTATCTGTTGGGCTGTTTAGCGATTACTTTTATGAATGTATAAAAGTGTGAAAATGGTTCACATTCCTCAAGACACAATTGAAATGATTGTAGTTTATGGGGAAGTTGGAAAGTGAGCACGAAGGGTGGCATGTCTTTTTAACGAATGACATCCAATGATCTGAAAGAACAATTTGTTTGGGCCAGTCTCAACTACCTACACTGTAGGTTAATAGAAAACAACTACTCCCTTGGCTAATACCACGAAGGGCGTTGGATTATATCCGACCAGTGTCAGTGCAGGATTCTTCAATGATGTTATTCCTGAATATGCTGTTGGCGATACAACTGCCGCAATAGATTTTTAATTATTTGAACACACTTGTAGACCGGTTTCAGGCGGTTTGGCGACTCGTCAGTGCAAGGTAGTGTCTTTCATTAATATGAAGTTGAGGATTTACGATAATTGAAAATCGAATTTTTTTACAGTATCATTCTTCGAACCAGACTGAAGCGGACAACAAACAACATATTTATCATGAAAAGAGAAATGAAAATTTCTATATTTTATACCACTTTTAATTGTAACTAACGTTACTGCAGTTTCGT
>WOGP01002459.1:4634-16706 GCA_015342065.1 Leptinotarsa undecemlineata | reverse complement strand
GTCGATGGCGATTCTCTCAAAAGGACTACCCACGTTATACTGGCGCATTGGAGCTTTCGGTCGTAACCTAGGTCCGTTACTGGCAGCACATACAGCACATTTTCTGCACCAGTCCTTGACGTCGGCTTGACAATTAACCCAGTAAAACCGTTGTCTCACTTTCTGGAGAGTCTTCGTTACTCCCAGATGTCCTCCAGTGACTCCGTCGTGGATTTCTTTGAGCACCTCCTGTCGTCTGCTCCTGGGTATCACCGTCTGACGTCTTTCTTCTGCACCGTCTTCGGACTCCAACACACGCTTCAGAACCCCGTTTTCCAGGGTAAGGGAGTTCCATTGTGCCCAGTAGGACTTAATCGCTGGCGAATAACTTGCTACCTCCTGCCACAATGGTCTTCGATCACTTTTCTTCCATCCGATGACTAAACCAAGATCCGGATCTTTCTCTTGGTCTTCCTTGATCTTATTATCCTCCCAGTTGTCGTCTGCAGCTCTAGTTCTACAAATAGCTGTTTCCTTCTCTTCTGCTCGTCGGCAATGTGAGCAGTCACCGGGGCATGGTCTCCGTGACAGGGAATCTGTGTTTTTTACGGAGGCTTGCAGGCTGTCGATTGCCCCTTCTCATGGAACCTCTCTGGTTTTCTTGATTTGGTGTTGATTCTTTAAATACTTGGACATTTGCTACGCACATGTCCAATTTTCCCACGGTTCCAGCATCTTATTTGTTTTCACATAAAACACCTTTTATCACTTTTCTAATGGTGGCTTCAATGTCAGCAGAACCATGTTTATCTTCCTTGATAGCTCAAACTTTGCTCTGGATCTTATAGGATTGTTTTGCAGCCTCAAACTCCAGAGCTCTTGCCAGTGCATCCACGAGATGTTTCGGACGAGCTAGCATCAGGGCCTGCCTCGTTTCTTGGTCGCGAAGTCCATCCAAGAATGCCTGAACTGCTTACCGCTCCATTACATTTTCCGGTGTAGCAGGATATGCCAAACGAACTAATCGAGCTATGTCGGCTTCAAATTCCTGTAGGGATTCTCCTGATTTCTGACAGCGGTTCTTCAGTTGTGACTGGTAAACGTGTTCTAGGTGTGCATGTCCATATCGTAGTTCAAGATGTTTTATAAGTTGGTCATAGTCTTCCTGCTCTTGGGCCGTGAGGGTTTGTGAAATATTCGTTGCCTCTCCACGCAACACCAATGTCAACGCCTTTTTTTCTGCATTCTATCCATTTGCTCTGGCTGCAGCTTCGAATTGTCGGCGGTAATTTTCCCAGGGAGTTTTTCCGTCGAACTGGGACGGCTTCATGGAGAGCTTTCCTGGTTTAGAACTGACTTTGACATCTTTCAGTTCCGGAATTGAGTTTTCGGTAACTGTTTCTGTGTGGTGGGCAGAATTAACGATTTGGTTTCGCAACTTGCTAATTGTTTCCTTTATCTCGCTGATTTCTGCCTCAAATTCGCCTTTGATTTCATCGCCTACTTTTTCTTTCATTCTCTTTATTTCTGTCCCTATTTTACCTTTAATCTCACCTTTAATTTCCTCTCTGATTTTGTCTATCTCTGTCTCAATGGTACCTATTCTTTCTTCGAGTAGACTCGCCACACCACAAAGTTTTTTCTTTAAGCCTTCTGCATTTTCTAGAAGCTTCTCCAATAGGCACTTCAAATTTTGTTTTGAAGTTCAATTTTTAAACTCACCGAATTTTTGCGAAGCTTGTCTTCCAAACTCTTTAAATTTTTCAGAAGCTTGTCTTCCAAACTCTTCGAATTTTCTAGAATTTTATCTTCCGAACTTTTCGCATTTTCCAGAAGATTCTCTTCAAGGCTTACCGAATTTCCTTGAAGTCCATCGAGTTTACTCATTATTGAACTCAAATCACCCCCAGAGACTTCGAATAAATATGTTTCGGGATCTTCTCTTGATTCAATCAAGTTATCCCACAGTCTCTTCTGGAGTATTGATTTCTTTCCAGAACAATCTAGCTCTCTCTCCTCCAATTCTTGCTTCAATTCAGCAACTTTCAAATCCACTAGGCGCACTTTCCTTGAACACATTTTGTCTCTTACTGTCTATTTTCTACAAAACGGAATAAATCCACTTATTTTAATCGAGTTCGAAACACTTATTTGTTTTCACAAGTTAATTTTTCGCGATAAAAGGTCTATCAGTTTATGTTTCCGTAGTCCGGTACTGTCCACTTCGTAAAACACAATGAATCACCAGTCTCTACGAGAAAAAATAAGTCTTATAGTCAATTTCACCGTAATACAAAGATTGTCCACTAAGCGCTCACAAATTTATTTTGAAAATTCACTTCTGATCACCATTTGTAATGAATTAAAGAATTAACTATCTTAAACAAATTTATTTTTAACAATACTTCACTATCACAAGAAATTTATATTTACCACTTAGCAATTAACGCTTAATTTATCTTCACTGTTTGTTAACCGCTCGAATGGCTTTCTAGATACAGACTCTCCCTATGGACGGGAAGCAGGGTTTATATACCGGTAACAATCGTTCTAGATTTATGTACAGGTCTCTGTACTCGCCTATTCTTTTCGCGGCGGTTAGCGATGATGTCATGCATTTGCTGACTAAGATATCGGTCAGGGCCGGCTTCCGATTCGTTACAGTATGCTCGGCATGGCAACAAAGGTGTTTTTTCAATACCGTGAGATGCCGGAAATAGGAAAGGATTTATTATGCGAATAAAGGCTGAGATCTCACACTCTGGACCGACCCTTTGGTTCTCAGGCACCTCGCAGAAAACTTGATGCTGCTAAGGTAAACAAAAAAGTGTAGTCTTTTGCCGAACAGGTTGTAACTCTCTCAAACACCTAGTCCAGATCTCATTGAATGTTCGGGAAACTGATTTGAAAAAAATGTTCCAATATCTGACTTAAATAGTCGCCTGCCATACAGACAAGAGAATCGGGAGCCCTGGTGACTTTTCAGGCTCCAGTCTCCTGTTTTTCAAATCAGAGGGCACTTCCTCCAAATTTCCAGGGACAAAAAACCGAGCACGATTTTTATTTTCTCATCGTAGAGATTTTCGAAAAAGAATAATGAAGTTACCTGAGGTCCTTAATATCTGGTTCTGATTGAAAAAAAAATGGACAGAAGACCAACTCACCATTGTGGTTTGAAAAATTAAAAAAAAAGTACTATTTGTTCTATTTTGAAAATTTTATTTTCAATAAAATTATCAATGGAAAATTTTTTGAAATATTTGTTGATAGCGTCAGTGTGAATTCCGTTCACAATCTGTGAACGGACCCGACCCAAAACTAGCCCGATTTCCGCTACAAGAACTACTATTTTTCGTATGATATGCCAAGTTCTCCTTTCTACGGAATATTTTCATGCAAAGGTTACACATAAAAGATTTTGTTCTTCCACAATCTCTTGAACGATGAACGGCCAGTGAGTTTTTTGTTTTATATGCTTTCAAACAGTTGGGACACGTGAATGAAGAACCTGTAATTCAAAAAATAGATATATCTCAACAAACTTAATAAATGATTTTGTGATAGAGAAAAATATTCATTTTCAACCCAAATCTATCGATTCAGATACTTTCATATACGAAAGTATCTGAATTCACCATCTATATTTATTGTAATTTAGGGCTATCAAAATTAATCACAAAATAGAAAAATCTTTTCTTGGAAATTAAAAATTTCTGAACTAATTCTTCATTAATCAAATCCGAAAATTGAACGGAAATAACGTTTTGCTGAGATGAAATTGTAATTTTAGTAGTGTATCCAGCACACCTAGCGAGCATTAAATGTAGCATAACCAACATCTTTTCAAACAACACTCGATCTTTCATTTGGTAAAGTGGTTTTTCAGGGAGAACAATATTTGAACTTCGTTTTTCATCGTTCACGGTATGAAGTTATTTATATTATGAATATGTTTAATGTGAGAATTGATATTGAATTTCCTATGAGATCTATGATCACAATAAGGACAGCTCCACTTTGGTAACTTTCCACATTCATTTTTCATGTGCACCTGAAGATTCCTTCTGTATTTGTAGTTTTTCTTGCAGACAGAACACTGAAACGGAGTTTTGAAGGATTCGTAGTAACGGCCTGGAAAATAATATATTTGATTACTATTACTAATACTATTACAAATGGCCAAACTAATGGTAACATCCTTGTAAAGAATGCTGTTTCTTCTGAAGGTAAAATGCAAATGAAACTGAATACTTTTATGAAAATCAAAATGAAGCCCATGTATAAAAATGATGAATTAAAAAAAACACTTGATAGACACTGAAGCTCTGTAATCACTGTTGCAATTGTTATTTTTAAATTGGGTGGTGCCACAATATTACATTTTGTATTAGAGTCGAGTTGGCGAATCCACTCCAATAATTTTCTTCTTTGAGATTCAGTTATTAGAATTCAGTGAAGTTTTTACGAGCAACAGCAGAAATTTAGTATTTTGTGGCCACCTTTTGAAATTGTTCAATATTTCGAATTTTTCGACCGTCATCTTTTGAAATGTCTTCCTGACGTTCCGTCAACGTGAAAGGCAACCTCCCACGCCACCAAATTTTATAATTAATGATTCATTTTGAAACCTAGGCGTTACTAAAAAAATATATTCAAGCTCATTTCGAAAAACTAAGTGATCCAAAAGTGTTTGAAAATGGGATATGGATATATTGTTGGGTTCCTCACAGTTTTTTCAGAATTCAAAACTGTTAGATACTAAATAAAAATTGAAAAGTATTCAAGGGGTCAATGATGTTACTCCAAAAGTATGCCTAGCATAAGTTGCATTACTAATAATGTAATGACAAAAAACTGAAGCTTACTCTATAAATACTATTCATTTTAATAATTTCCACAAGACTTCCACAAAAATTTCTAGACGCTGTAGCTTCATCGGTAGTAATGTCAATTTTAAAATTCAACAAAAGTTACGTACCTGTTGGTTTCCAAGAATGTTACGCATAACTATTATAACATATTGTTGAATGGTGTACTGTGTAAATAAACAAACATAGAAAACAAAGGCGCACACCGTGCATACCCAACTTCAAATAAAGATATTATACGGAAAATAAAAAAAAGAAAAAAAGTTCACACAAAATTTTAAATTTTAATACCAGAATAGTGCATTAGTTGAAAATCGTAAAACCTGATTCTCACTTCAGTCTCAAGTATTCAGTCAAACAATTTGTGTTCTACATAGCGTATAAATAAAAAGCAATCCTAATTAAATAAGGCACATTTCTAAACAATATACTGGTAATGGTAATTACATCACATTTGGTGACATATTCAAGTACGAAAGATGATTATTGTGATGCTAGTCATACATACAAGAAGTAGATACTCCTCGACAATAATCTTCCATACCACATTTCATTTGGTACAGCGAATCAATGAATCGATGGTTTTGACAAGTTCCTTATGACACTATTAAACCAAAATTAAGGTAATCCACGAAATATACAAGTTTACTCATCTGATAATTAATCTTATTTCAATGATAATGTCTGCCAAGACAATGAAAAACAAATGATAATATGATATCAAATTAAATTCCATAAACTGAACCTTACAAATCGTAAGTTGTAGTTTATGAAATCACTATGGATCTTCAACAACTAACGGCCGAATCAATCAGCAAACTGAATTCGTTGAAATGCGTATTTCCATTATTTAAAAAAATTAATAAATTACTTTTTCGAATAAAGTCCTGATTATATATAGTATAGAAATTCACACATTCTTGAATCCACTCTTGAACAGAATACTTCATTCGAAACGAAGTACTTTTATTCCTTATCGAACTAAAGTGAATTGGCAATTATTCCTCTTCATGAAAGAAATTGATTTTGCTTTTTTGATATCTTACTTAAATACAAATAAATTTTACTTCGTTTCACCAGTTGTTCCTGACATATCAATAACTCTATGAATGGTTATATTCGCCAAGACAAGATATGATCCATTTAATGCAGGTCATACATGTTCTTCATTTTGTGAAGAATATTTCCGAAAAAAAAAAAGAATGTTGAAGGAGCCCGAGTTGAGATTTATAAGACTCAAATGAACGTAGTTCATCAATACTAAAAGGAAAGAGCAGAACACGAATGAATGGTCCCCGAAATTATGTATCTTCCAACAGTATTACTGAAAAATGAAGTTCTCTAAAATCCTTTCCAAAAATTCATCTCAATTCATAATCTGCCACTTAAATGTCTTACAATAATGGACGTACAGTGTATTTGTGACAGTGACAGCTCAAAACATGTGTACCTTTCAAAAAGAAGAAAATTAGAGGCTCTCCAAAGGACAGTTTGTCTTATGGAATATGTACTTGTAATCTTTTGGATTTCAAATATCGTTAGAAAATAATAGATTTGAAAACTTAGGTATATTTAAAAATGTACGATACTGACAACACAAAATCAAACAATAAAGACAAAAATATAAAATATAACATTAGCATTCATATCAAAATGTCTTCATATTATCCGCACAAATCGTCTAATCATCCAAGATTAAAAAAATAGGTTGTTGCGAAAAAATTATAGAAGTAGGTTTATATATATTTATTATTATTCTGTATCCGAATTTCAACTTTGTGCCCTCGCCAAATGTCAGTTTTACATCGAAAATCGCAAAAAAAACTTTGAATTTTGGCACCTTTTTATTAAGTTTCGACCACAAAACGTTGATAGCAACTTTCAAATTGGAATAATATTTGACAACGCTAAAGGGCTCTGAAAATTAAACTTTTGACACAGCAAAAATGCAATTCTAATTCCGCAGCGGTGTTCTAATATCAATTTTATATGTTTGAAATGCAATAAAATAATTTTGGTCAAGTTCCAAGTACGATATATGTAGATCACTTTTAGACAATTGGATAACGTCACTGAGACTGATAATTGACAGACGTGCTAGTTCAAAGGAAATGCCCCTCTTGATTGTAATGAAGGTAATTCGATGTTTTGGATAGGATAACTGTTCACAAATGGAATAAACTGTTATTTTTAAATAATGAATTATAATTTTAATATTTATAAGAATTACTCACTGAGGAAACACTACAAAAATCCACTATTGTCTATTTTCACGATATTTCTTTATTGTTGACTAGTTTCGGCTATTACACCATTTTCAAAACATTTGAAAATGGCGTAATAGCCGAAACTAGTCAATAATAAAGAAATAACGTGAATATAGACAAAAGTGTGTTTTTGTAGTGTATCCTCAGTGAACATGAATTTTCATAAAATAAACAAGTCGTCAATCAAAGACGTAATAAGAATGAGATTGACACATTGAGCTATCAATATTTATTAACACTTCGTACTTGTGGTGCACTGTTTGCAACCTTTGATGTAGTAATGAGTATTACTGGAGTTTTTCCCCAACACGAAACCGTTATTTCAACACTTCGACACGTGTTTCGATCACCAAGTGATCATCTTCAAGAGGAAGATCAAACTGAGTTTGATCTTTCCCTGAACATCAACATATATCAACATTTATTGATATTGAATGAATGTTCAAATTCATTCAATATCTTTTTATCTCCACATATATGAATTATTTCTGTATGTTTTTTAGGGTTGGTGAGAACGAATACTTATTAGTTATTATGATTAGAACCCTGAAGACCTTCAATGTATATTTCTTCAAATCAGCAACTTACCATACCCACAGATTTAACACATAAAAATTATACAGACCTCTCAGCCTACATTGGTTACGTCATGCCACAGCAGAAGACATTCTATTTTACTCTAAACCCTGTCTGAAGTATGAAGGGCGATGCCTTTCAACACCGGAGTCAGCTTGGTGCACGATAAGGACATTTCTAAAAAGGCAACAGCAATTCCTACGGTAACTGAAGACATGAATTATTTTCTTCATTAATTATGACCTTTTCTTAGCATATATCAATGCCAATAAATGTCTTCTAACATAGTAACTCATTGATGTTCGGAAGCTACGTGGAATTAGATTAAATTCAATGAAGAGTTCATCAAAAACATCAGTTAAAATAGATTAAATAGATCCTTTGAACTAACGGATCTATCTATTCCGAACTAATCGAACGATGTGGTGCTAGACTAACCCAGAAAGTGCCCCGAAAACCCATACACACGGATCGGATAGATACCTGCACGCATTATCAAACCACCATCCTAGTCAGAAGAGAGGAGTCATCTCCACTCTAGCGGAAAGACCTTACAATAATGTGTGAACTAAAACATCTAGAGGAAGAACTGGAACATCTTCAAGTCGGCTCAAAATGGAAAGAAGGTTCAGATGGTAGCCTGCGCGTATCTATCTTATCACTAGGGTCACAGACAGAATCGGAAAACTTTTGGGGAAACACAATATTGAAACGGTTTTCAAAACCTACAAGAAGATACAACAAAGCCTCAGCTCGACTATAGACAAAAGGAACCCACTATCAGCAGCAGGGGTTTATCGCATACCGTGCACTTGTGGGAAGGTATACATCGGAACCACCAGAAAATCCATGGAATCAAAGCTGAAGGCGCATCAAAAAACTGCAGACTAGGCCAAACGAATAAGTCAGCTTACACACTCAGTGAACGAAACCATAGGATTCTGTTCGAAAACGCGGGACCCATTAACCATCGTTTAGTTGGAATAATGTTTTCACATTTTCGTCATGTGTCAAAAACTCTCTTTTCATTGAGCTTTAGCGGTGTCATATATTGTTCTAATTTTGAAGTTAAAATAAACATTTTATGACAAATTTCACCTTCTTCAATTTAGCATGAAGTGTGTTTCTCAGAAAAGTATTTAGTTATGATTGACAACTGAAAAAAGTGCCATAGATTTTTATTATTTTGAAAATTAAATTAAAATTGGGATTCAGCACCCCATATGCACCGCAAATATGTCTATAATTTTTTCCTCATCAAATCCTGGACTCAAAACGGTTCACAACGAGCTCCTTACCAAAAGGTTAAAGAAAATATATAAAACGCGTACACTATCCTTACTGATGAAAGAAAGGAGGTTTACAGACAGTTGGCCGATTGTCTTGAAGAGGAAGGAAAGTGGTTGAAAAGCAAAACATAAATAATAAAATCCACTTAGTTCACCATTCAGATGCATTGATGCCAATCAACAACTAAAAGTTTGTCAATTGAAAAAGTCACATCAAACAACATTTGATGAAAAAAAAAAGGATTAAAATACTGTACCCTTAATTTGGATGAAACTTTAATTACCAGAAGTCTGTATTTTCAGTTTGTGAAACGATTTTCTCAATAATCAAATACACATAAAAACTTTTTGCTGTGACAAACTCCGACAATGTCATTGGATAAATTGATGGTAAAACAGAAATAATCTTCTATCCCCGGTTTATTATCTTCTAATTATAAAAACACTGAGACGTTACTTGATGAAAATTATAACATTATCTATAATAATAATTATAAGTTTCCCAATAAAGTTCATCAGTTGACTTGGACCAGTCCAACTGATGAAGCTACCGTGTAGCGAAACGCTTTTGAAATAGATTTCATTGTGAAAATTGTATAATTATTATAATGGATAGTATTACCTTTCAACGTGTGATCTGTTTCAGTGAGATGAGTGTTAATATTTGTGAAACGAAGGAGATGTATATTCATTATTTGGCAGCATAATCAATGAAATGAGAAACTACCTCTGTACCTCTTGTCAATTTCATAAACTGGTAACTTTTTCACTCAGTGAAATTCCGATCATCTCAGCAATAATTTTCAAGGTCCAGTCAGTATGTTTAAAACATTGTTGTCATTTCTACGCTCCTTCAGAACCTCAATTTCAAAATGTTTGCCATGTTTTCCTCTCTCATGTACATTCAGGTCATACTTGTGTTTGAACTTTCTAGGACACAAAGAGCAGGCATAAGTGGGATCCTTTCCACACTCAAAATTCAAGTGCCGAGTTAGAGAATGGCGCAAGCTGTAGCTTTTGGTACACTTTGTGCACATATAAATCTTGTTCGAATCCGACTTTTTATCCTTCGTTTTTCTAGCATTCTTCCTGGAGTTATTTTCTTTTCCGGGTTTCGATTTGGACAAAGAACCTGCAAGTTTCTACGGATTAGTTGAATAACAAATCTAAAATTACTTGGGTAAGTGAATTTCGAACCTAAAAATCGACTGCTGTCTACTCTAATTCGAAAACTAAATAAATTGAATCAAACTTATCCAAACTATAATCTAGTATCGCAAAGTCTACTTCCCATAACCTACTGATGTCTACTATCCAAGTACGCAGTTCCAATAAAGACGCCAAGCCTGGCAACATGTACACTCACAAATATCTCATTATTAATGTCAATTACCACACTTCAATTCACAATTAACTCACAATGACTAATTCACATTCGACATTTTGGAAAATGATATTTTTCTAACAACTAAAATTCTACCTACCAATGCCTACCAAAATGCAAGGTATATATGGAGTTGAAATCGTTGTAAGAATTAATGAAAATTCGCTGCATATAACCACAAAGTGAAGAACAATGATAATTGAAGTGTTTATACCACTTGTATTGGTAACTAATGTTACTGCAGGGCATAATGTATACCGTTATATACCAATACAATCACTGTCAATAATAATAGACAGTGCCTAATAACTTTATTACCTGAATTTTGATTACCTTTTGATTACCAAGTCAATTTGTCATTGCTTATGTAGTTCAACATTTCCGCATCGTGTATATTTCGCATCGTGTGTATTTGTTTAAAGTTTCATATCTGTATTGTCGGGTTGGGAAAAATCACATGAGATGTAAAGCTCAGTTTTCTGGATACATTAAACTCAAATTTATTAGGATTATGTGTGGTCAGGTCTAGGAATATTGTACAACAAGTGAGAAAACGATATATTTCTCACGAGCGCAAATCAAGCGAATGAGAAATATGTCATTTTCTCACGCATTGTACACTGTACTTTTTCTACGGTTATGTTGTCATTAACTCATTTTCATATTTTATTTTAAATAGTAATTAACAGTTATACTTGAACAATTTTGTTAAGTACGTCGATTTGTTCCAACATGTTTTCGGTAATTGAAATATTAGCTGCGGTCGAAGTTGAAGTTGATGGGGAAACGTACTGAGCTTTCACAGGTTCAGGTGTTCAGGTTATAATGGCGCTGGAGGCTGAATGGATTCTACTATACTTTTTGAAATTTTCATTTCGTTAGCTATGGAGTTGTCGATATAAGGTTAAGCAACATTGCTGGATTTCCAACCCCCATGTCGTTTAAAAGTTAAAAGATCTGCCCCTGCATTAACTAAAATAGTCGCAGATGACCTTCGGAAACAGTGGCCAGTATATAATTCAGGATACGGTGATTGCAAAAATTTCGCTATTTCTTTCGCCATGGTGACAAATTTATTTATCCCCAGAGGCTGTTTCGTACATTTGCTACTTTTGTAATTAAAAGAAAAACGTGTTTCATTTCTGCATGGTCGAAGCTTCACATATTTTTTTGTAAATTTGGTAGAATTCTCCTGTGACTGTGAAATTTCTAGGAACCTTGGTTTTAGTATCGAGTAATATCATTGAAAGGGCCTTATTAAGATCTCTCATGCCATTAATTTATAATTTTCGAAGTTCATCACAACGGCATGCCCCTGTAACGTCAACAGCAAAAGCAGCTTAAAATCAAAAACCAAGCATTCATTTTTCGATAACAATATAAAAAATTTAAATTCATACCTTTATCAGCAAATACAGGTGCATTTTTTGAAAATTGTTGAATTTCTTCAGTAGATAATGTTTGTGACTGTTTTGAGGCATTTATTTCAGATTTGCGTTTTAAGAAGGCACGTAGTTTTACGTATTTTGATATATCAACACAGTTTTTAATAATTAAGGTACTCCTTAGCATCGAGTACTGAGACCATAATGTTGATGATTTTAATCTTCTTGACAACTCTTCAAAATAAACTAACAAGGTATTTTCGGAACAAGAATTTACCTTGGCTTTCATTTTCCAGTCCATAAAGTTTCTGTAAGCGATTTCAT
>WOGP01002458.1:0-16715 GCA_015342065.1 Leptinotarsa undecemlineata | reverse complement strand
GAAATACGCCCCTTCTAAAAGTGACCCACCCTGTTTGGACTCTTGCTTGACCAGATGTTATGGTGAAGCGAGTTCGCCAAAGTGGTATCAGTTGTTCAGGTATTATTATTATTATTATTATTATTATTATTATTATCATTATTATTATTATTATTATACGTGGTATAGCTAATCCTTTGAAAGGCCGGGCTAATTTGATAATTTAGAGTAATAATACTCCCAACATGAAATATCCAATTGAAGTCCTACTTGTTGGCCAAATCTCTGATTCTTTACCAAATATAGATATTGAACATAATTTCTTCATTCATTTAAAAACTCTTCTTTTATCAGATCCAAGATTCCACTCCACTGGTAAAATTTATAGGATATTAGATGCTCTTCTATTTGCTGAAATCATGGGTTCTCATGTTTGAGGAATCAAAGGTGCGACTACAGCATTAGATACAAAACTCGATTACATTGTAACAGGTCGTGCTTTAAGTTCTGAAAGTTTCCATTTTTCACAAAATAACTCAAGATTTCTGAATTTGGATACTTTGATAGAAAAAATGTGACAAGTGGATGAATCTTCAACTCCACTTTTGACAAAGAAAGATGAACTTTGTGACCAATTATTCACTGAAACAGTTAGTAGAGAAAAAACAGTTCGTTCAATGGTAGCGTTACTATTTAGAGATGATCCCACCAAATTGGGAGATTCTTTCATACTAGCTAAAAATAGGTTCCTTTGTTCAGAAAAGAGATTAGAGAAATTACCAGAATTACGAGAAACCTATTCATCCATTTCAAGAGATTATATTGAACAAAACCACATGACCCTAGTGTCTGATGATAAAATAGATGTACCCTCATATAATATACCTCACCATTGTATTTTCATTACTGACGGTACCTCTACACCATGTCGAATAGTATTTGATGCAAGTATGAAAACCGATAAAAATATTTCTTTAAACGATATTTTGCACACGGTACCAAAGTTAGAAAATAATCCTTTCCCAATTCTATTAAACATTAGACTTTTTCTTATAGCGGTAACCTAAGATTTGCTAAGCATGTTCAGACAAATTAATGTTCTTGAAGAGCATCGACATTATCAAAGGCTGTTATGGCGATTTAATCAGGAGGATCCTATTTCAAATTATCAATTAAATACCGTAACGTTTGGTGTGAAACACTCACGTTTCCTCAGTTTGAGAACTGTCAAATAATTAGTTGAAGATGAAGCAAAACAATATCCTGAAGCTATTGTATCAATAGAAAGAGATATGTACATGAATAATCTAGTGAGTAGCTTTCCATCAATTACTGAGACCTTTGAAGCTCTTTCCAAAATAGTGGATTTGTTCCAATCTAGTGGATTTCAAATGATTGAATGGATGTCCAATTCGAAAGTATTTCTTTCCAAAATTCTACATTTGTTGAAATTTTCGAATCCAGTAGAATTTAACAGGGGTATGATGAAAATTTTGGGTTTACAGTGGAATCCTATGAAAGACAAATTCAATTTTGAGAACGCTCTTTTGATCCTCTTGGCTTTCAGCCCCCTTAACACTCTATCTGAATAGAGTGAATTTAGTAAATATTTGGAATGAACTTCAGTTGGAATTACCTATGTAGAATAGTTTTGAAGTTCCTAGACATTGAAGGGGTTATATTTTTAGGAGTGATTAATTTTTGGGAAAGAAAGTTTTTGACAGTATTTGAAAATTCCCTACTATCTCTCATTGGCTTTTCAGATGCAAGTCTAGCAGGAATAACGGCTATCGTCTATTGTCGCTTTGCCTCTCAAAACAATGTTACAGTAACATTTCTTTGTGCACAATCAAAAATCAGCCCTACATCCAAATAACTCTACCTCGTTTGGAGCTAAATGCAGCAGTACTTATAGCTAAACTTTTATCGCATGCAATAAACATTTACTCTCCTAGATATAACATAAATGAAGTATATGCTTTTCTGATTCCATGATGCCTCCCTGCAAAAAATGGTAAACTTATGTTTCTAACAGAATCTTCTAAATATGTAGTTATTTACAAACTAAACATTGGTATTTCGTTTCTGGTAAGCAGAACACCTCGGATTGCACCTCTAGAGGCTTGACACCATTCGCGCTTATGAATCACCCCACTTGGTTTTGTGGACACTCCTGGTTGACATTAGAGCCCTCTGAGTGGCCAGTCAAGTCTGTAGATAATGTTGAAATCATAAATCATTTCTCTTCTTGGTCAAAAGTATTGAATGCAACCATTTTTGTTTTGAGATTTGTCAAAGTATTACCTGTTCGTAAAGTTGTTGATATTGCTGATTTGGAAAAGGCAGAACTCGCTTTGATAAAAGGGATTCAACAACGACACTTTTGTAAGGAATATGAAAAAAATTTGAAAAATAAACCATTACCTTCTCGTTTATTCCGTTTGAATCCTTCTATTAAGGATGGTATTATCAGAATTGGAGGTAGACACAATTAATTCTTCTCTTAGTTTTGGAAAGATACGTTCGTGAATGTTTTTATTGATTACAACCATAAAATATTTTGTCATACTGGACCTCGCTTATTGCAGTCAGGGCCGTAGCGAAACGAAAAACCAGGGGGGTGGAGGGAATCCAAATTCACCCAACCCCACCACCAAAATTTCCCAACTTTCGAAAAAATGAAAGCCGAGGGATTAGTTATTACTATAATATATTAATTTTCATACTCAGCTATCCAAAGATTGGCTGAATGCTTATGCCCGTTAGGGTATGCACAAACAAAAAAAAATTTGGTAATTATAAAAATAATAATGGGAATTATTCTACGTTGAACCAAGGTCCTTGGTCTTCCACCATATCCACCATGTATAGGAATATTCAATACAAATGAAAGGAAACAATACTTATTGTGCTTATTGTTTTCTACTATTATTTTCTCTATCTTCATGGCCTGAAATTTCTCAACTTTTCCAAGTTGAAAAAACAGCAAAGAGTTGGAACTTTTGTGAAAGTGTCACTTCAAAATTGGTGGACTGTTCTGGACTGTTCTCTCATTTGGGAGAAATTAAACTTTTTTTGAAGTTCTCAATTCAGAATTTCAAAGCACGGTATCTCCAAATTATGCATGTTGGGAAATCCCAGCCTTTTCCAGGTTCTCTTCCTTTTCTTATTACCTCTACCTTTTTTTTCTCTCATTTTAACTTTTTTAATTTTTATTTATTTTTTACTATTATTTTTTTCTATCTTCACGGCCCAAAATTTTCCAACGTTTTTCCAAGTCAAAAAAGCAGGGTGGGCGTAGAAGGCTCCCCCCATCCTCCCGCATGACGACGGCCCTGATTGCAGTAAATATTAAGATAAAAATATTGGATTTTATCTGCTCGCGATATTGTTCGTCAACGTGTCTGTTTTAAACTGAAAACTAAACCTACTTATCCAATCATGGCTGATCTTCCTAAAGAAAGAGTTGATAAATCCAAATCTTTTTCTCGACCGGAGTTGATTATACAGGAGCATTTCACATTACCATGAGTCGAAGGAGAGGTACTCAAAGCCAAAAGGCGTACGTTTGTTTATTTATTTGCTCAGCTACGAAAGCCATTCATCTAGAACTTGCCTCTCCTTATCTACTGAATCTTTCTTAGCTGCATTGAAACAGTTTTTATCACGGAGAGGTCACTGTTCCACTTTGTTTTCAGACCAAGCTTCGAATTTATTGTTTCCTTGGAGTGTAAAATCAGAGGATTTTGGGGAATTCATCTGTCTGAAAACAGGTGAGTGAGAAAATCCTTAACAGAACGGATTTTCCATACAGTCCATGTTATTCACACCAGATAATATGACTAATACATGTCCCACATGCACACACCTTGAATAATGATTGTAAACAACAATATTTTAAATCATTTATTTGTTCAAGAATAATTTTCTCTTTGTGAGCTAACAGAAATGATGATGCAGCTGATGCAAGTGGTACCTCATGTCGATAATGGATGACACATGGTAAACGAATCTGCAATGTGAATCGATGTTGCTGGTCTTTTGGTAATCTATACCAAACATCCAATAATTCCCAAGGTCTCGATCTTATAGTTGATAGAGATTTCAATTCAGCATTAGTTAAATTTCGTGAAAATGTATTTCTATGCAATTTTACTGGCAATTACTCTGATTAAAATTTTGATACCAATCATTGTTATATAATTATACTCCTTCCAAACTATCGTATCAATTCCATTGGAGGTTTGAGATTACGTAAACTATCGATATATTATACAGCATTGCCGATTTTAATGTGAGCTATCATTGAGTGCCTGCATTCAATTGAGAATCCAAGTTCAATACAGCAGATTCTTGCTGCCAAGGACCACAAGTTGGCATTGTATCACTCATGAGACTTCACGAAAATGTGGTATTTTCAATTGATGAGCACATTGTTGAATTTCCGAATCATATAATGCTTTAGTAGGAGGTTTATTCTGCTTTTTCAAATAAAGACCTGGTTGATGTTGTTTTTTCAGAAACAGGCCAAATCCGCGAGGTGTTTTGCGTAGCAAACAAATCGGAACCCAAATGTTCCATAGCTTTATTGTGACGTTGATGTTCTTCAAGTTTTTTTGGCATATTTAGCATATATGACGGTTTTTACGATGGCGTTCACTCCCTCTGCTAACGAACCCAAAGCTAAAAGGCCTGAAAATATGGGCATGAGTGGTAGGATTCCTCAAGATTTTGCTCTCGGTGTACGTATCTTACGTCCTCCAGTTTTATGTACGGCCATTTTGCTTGTTCAGAGCCGATGTCACGAATTTCCTATGTCATTCGTCGTGGGCTTTCAGATTTAGATTATATTTGGCAAAAGCTGTTTTGAAAGTATCTCACACTCCCCATTTATATTTTCCGTTTGGACTTCGTTACTCCGGTGATGAATAGAGCGCTTGCCTTCTCGCCAAGTGTTCCGTCTTTGAATTTCAATCGTTGCCACACATTATCTTCGAGGCTTTATCAGCTCGATGGCTAGCTTCAAGATACGTGTCTTGCGAATATTCCTAGTCGGCGTGCTGTTTACAAGCCAAGTCTAATGTATTTATGCCAGGATCATCTCGTGCAAGAAGTTCTTGTAGTTTCGTACCAGGACCGCATTATTGATAGCTAATGTAATTCAAATGGTATTGATTGGCGTATTGACGATACCTTCTCCGTGATTAGTCGACAAGGAATGATGGATGACATTGTAACAGTTCCGCCTTATGAGAAGACACCTTGTATTTTACTTTAAATTGTGTGGTCTCACATATTTGTATAAATAGGAAACATTTAAGTTCATGGGGAATCGAGAAATGTCGGAAGATTTAAAAAACAAACGATATCTCACTGAATGGATGTGTATATGATTTGTATGTGCTAAAGGCATATTTTCTAACCGCAAGATACAGTGGGTTTCATTCATAGTTACTTTGTAAGGGCCAGACGAAAAAACTCATTATTATTGATAGCTGTAGACATTTTGTTTATGAAACACAGTTGGGTCTTTTGAAAAGTCAGAGATAAGCTGTAAACGGTATGCTAAAAACAAATTAAAGAAGGCCGAAATACTTAATGAATCACGAAGCGACCAAAAGACCTAAGTGATAGAATTGAATTTTCTGATTGGTTGTATGAGCCGTAACTTTTCCATTCAATCTTAAGAAGGGAAATATCCACTGATTTGGGAAAAAATGGGTCACGGGAAATAGAACGCGAGAGAGTGGGAAGTCGAGAGGTGTCCGTCGGTGGTTTTGTGTCGTCGAAAGGTTGAGTTGAGAAAAAAAATAGAGGAGAATTTTTTTGGAAAGATAAACTGATAAAGTATTCAGAAGAAAGGGGCGAACGTGAGTTCAATCGCGAGTTATACGAATAGTGGATATACGAGGTACTTTTGGGAGTTCGGGAAAACCCAGTTTTTCTTTCTTTTCCTTTTTGGTTGTCAGTTCAACCGAGTGCAATTCAGTTTTGGTGTATTGTGTTGAATTGAGTAAAACAAAAAAGGATTAGTCGCTATCTACAGCTAAATGGAGAAAGAGAGATATTGGTAAAAAAGTTGGAAAAAACTCAGCGAGAGGAAAGGAAGAAAAAAGAAGAGTTGCAACGGGAACAGAAGAAAATACGGGAGCCAAGAAAAAACGACCTTGAATTAAGAGAATTTTATGGAGAATGGAAAAGTTGGGAACAGGAGGAGAAAGATCTGGTAAACGAATGGAAGAAAAACTGATGGTAGGGGAAGAACCCCACCGATGGGAAACGGACGTAATAACAAGGTATGAATTGGATATTCCGGCCAGGTCAGAAGTAGGGAACTCCCACGTAATTACCGCAAAAACCTTGACGGAAAATTGTAGTCAAGATGGTCTAATGGTATAAGATTGATGAATTTGTCGTGGAAAATGTGGATATAAAAGGGAATCAAAACATTGCGCATGCAGTGACGTGCAAAGAACAAGAGGAGAGAAACGAAGGAGAGAGGTTAAAAGAAAATTCAAGGTTCTGATTTCTCAAATCACAAATGGATCGAAGACGGATTTGAAGTGGTCATCTAAGAAAAGAAGATAAAGCAAATCTGATGAAATTACTGAGACAATAAAAGGATTTATTTAGAGAGGGTGACAACGAACTTACTAGCACTACTAAGATGAAACACAGCATAACCTTAGAACCCAGGGCAGACGCCATATACTAAGCGACATATCGTATGCCGTATGGACAGACAATTAGAAGTTTTGCAACAAGAAATTGATAGGCTGTTGTAACAAAAAATCATCAGGCCATTTTATAGCCCATGGTCGACACCAGTGGTATTAGTGACAAAAAATCACCGACTGGGGAAGAAAAAGTGAGGATGTGTATTGATTACAGAAAACTCAAAAAGGAGAAAACTCACAAAGAAGGAATATTACCCTTTACCAAATATATCAGATTTAATCTAAGGATATTATTCAGGCAATAAGGTCTTATTTCCGGTGATGGACGTTGCAGAAGCGTATCATCACATTGATATGGAGAAAAAAAGATATACCTTTGACTGGGTTCAGTACATTTCAAGGTCACTACGAGTACTTCAAAATGTCATTTGGATTAGTCAATGAGCCCAGTACCTTTCAGCGTTTTATGAATATGACGCTTTCTGGATTCACAGGCCAAAATTGCATGGTTTATTTGGATGACATCATTATATTCAACGCCGAAGGAAAAGAAGATCGTTTAGCAAAAATGGCACAGGTCTTTGAGAATTTAAGAGAAGTAAACATCGAATTGAAACCAAGAAAATGTAATCTTCTATTGAAAAAGGTGAAATACTTAGGATATATGACTACACAAGGGGTTCTTTTCGATCCGGAAGAAATTGGGGCCATTAAGAAATTCCCAATACTCCGAAATGTCAGAGGAGTCCGAGCATTCATGGGACTCGTGAATTGGTATAGAAGTGAATTTAACAAAAAAGGATTTGAAATTTCCATAGTATTGGAAGTATTGGAAGTAATAGACAGATTGGAACAAAGTTTGACGGCGGAGTCGATCTTAATCTTTCCAGATTTTGAACAATCATTTATTGTGTCTACAGAGGCTTCAGGGCTAGAAGTGGTGGCTATACTGAGCCAAATGAGGGATGGTTATGAAAAGCCAATCGCCTATGCGAGTCAAAAATCACCGTCTCAGATGTAAGAAAAACGAAAGAGATGAAAGAAAAGGACAAGGAAGAGAAAACTCCAAAATGGCCACCTACAGTAATTCCACAGTTTTGTACCCCAGGCCTACTAAGAGGAGAGAGCAACCCCAATACTAGTAGTGATAAGAAAACATTAGAAGACTCGAAGAAAATTCACTGGATGAGCCTGAACCGGTTCTAAGGCGTTCAACGAGAATTTGCAAACCTCCGTAGAGTATACCCCTTAGAGGCAAAGTGAGATAGAAACAAAACTGCCTCTGTAGAGGGGGAGGATCAGAATATATCTACCCCTTCAAGCTTCGATGGATACCCTAATGGCTACAGGTAGGCAATAGGCTAGTATAAAACGGTAGGAAAACTGTTTTGATAAAGATTTCAGTAATAAATGCTTGTTTTGATTATTCTATGGAAGGAATTTGGCCACTGTTATATTGTATATGTCAGTATTTTGTATTCATGTTAACTGAGGAACTGACATTCTTACTTTCACTTCATGATTTTCAACGTTATAGTAGCAATTGTAGGCTTTCGTGTGAAGGTATGGGTTAACATCCTACATAATGAAAAGGGAAATTTTGCTGAAAGACCTTGTAAGGACAGCCTGCAACATCATGTACGAATAGACTTAGAACATATAAGAACCCATTATACACTGAATAAACATTATTATAATCTATTCTTAGGTGATGCGCGAATCGGAAAAGAAACTAATTGAACAAACAGTGCCACATCATGAGCCAACCGTAGAGCAGCAACTTATGGCAGCAACGAAAACAACTATAAGGCAATTACCTTTTTCCTGACCTTTCTGCTAATTCAGTAGTATCGCGGAATAATTATGTACAACTGTAATGACTGAAAAACGAACAATATAACGGTATCAATTAGGGACGTGGCGCAATGCCCGGAACAGGAATCTGAACACTTGAGTATCGAGGCCCAAATAAAAATGATTCATCAAAACTGAATAAACCTCATACAGGTCTGGACATGCTAAATCGAAATAACTCGGTTAATCACCCATTGCGGAATTTATAGACACGGTTCGGTAGTAGCCGGGGGACTTTCAAATTTTGTGCACCGAATCGGGACAGACAAGTGTTTATCACTACATCGTATACATCGAAGTATACGGTTGTATCACCAGGATATAGGGGTATAGCAATGAACGGGACTACCACAGATTCGCTGACCATCGCTAGGACCGTGAATGCAGAAGGTACATGTAATGGCACTACCCACTACGAAAGAAGCACTATCAGGCTAGCATGGCGAATCCAGCAAAATTGCCAAAAATGCATCAATTTGTAGCTCAATAGTTACTAATTAGTTGCCAAAACAACGATTTTGTTGCTCGTGCCGATCCCTAGTTATCGCAATTCCTGCTATCATGACATAAAGGTAGCAAGGTAACTCAATAAATTATATACTTTTCTTTTGATCTCTACAGAAGATTCAGTTACTATTTAGTTGCTGAATCTTGGATATAGCGAAACATTTTTAAAAACTTTTTTTTAAATTTTTCTGATCCTGCTATCTTGAAACTGGTTTTCCCTGAAATTGAAGATGTTCGAGATTTGTTGCTCATCAAGAGCATCGGCCAAACTTTTTTTTATTTTCCACGTTCTTGCTATTTTGAAATTGTTTTTCCTTAGAATAAAAAGTGTTTCAAATTTGTTGCTCACCAGGGGTATACTCAAATAACTTGAGTGTCAGCAACAAAATAGTTGCCGATCAGCCGATTTAAATTTTTTTTTTCATATTCCTCGTTCTTGTTATTTTGAAACTGGTTTTCCTGGAAAATGTTTTTTGAATTTGTTGCTCATCAGGAGGGTATTCAAATACACTCCAGAATCAGAAACAAAATAGTTGGTCTTGATAGGCTGATTTTTAATATTTTTTTGAATTCTTCCTGTTCTTTCTATTTCGAAACTGGTTTTTCCTGGAATACAGTATTTTTGCATTTGTTGCTTACCAGGAGCATACTCAAATATACCTTGAGTATCAGCAACAAAAAAGTTGAAACCGATCGGCCGATTTTCAAGTTTTTTTTTTATTTTCTACGTTCTTGCTAACTTCTAACTAGTTTTCCTCAGAATGAAAAGTTTTTTGAATGTGTTGCTCACTTGGAGTATACTCAAATACATCTTGAATATCAGCAACAAAATTGTTGAAACCGATTGGCAGATTTTTTATTTTTTTTTCATTTTCTTCATTCTTGCTAACTTGAAACTGGTTTTTCTTAGAATAAAAAGTGTTTCAAATTTGTTGCTCACTAGGAGTATACTCAAATACATCTTGAGTATCAGCAACAAAATAGTTGAAAGCGATCGGCCGATTTTAATTTTTTTTTATTTTTCTCGTTCTTGCTATCATGAAACTGGTTTTCCTGGGAAGGAAAAGTATTTCAAATTTGTTGCTCATCAGGAGGATACTCAAATACACTCCGAGAATCAGCAACAAAATAGTTGGTCCTGATCGGCTGATTTTCAATATTTTTTTCTCCCTGTTCTTGCTATCTTGAAACTAGTTTTTTCTGTAGTACAGTATTTTTTGCATTTGTTGCTCACCAGGAGTATAATCAAATACACCTTGAGTATCAGCAACAAAATAGTTTTTTTTTATTTTCCTCGTTCTTACTAACTTGAAACCGCTCTTTTCTTGAATACAGAGTATTCAAAATTTGTTTCTCAACACATCAAAAAACTAGTCCGAATTGTTCGGTAGATATTCTCAATTTTTCTTCAATTTGTCTAATTTTGCTATCTTGCAATTGATTTTTTTCCCGAATGAACTGTAATTTTTTTGCCAAATTAATAGTACTTATTAGTACTAATACATGAAGAACCAACAACAAAATAAATGCAACCGATGGGCTGATTTTCTCTCTTTGGTCATCTTGGAACTGACTTCCTCTTGAATTGAAATATTTTTGACGGTATTGCAGGTCTGAAGATTATTTATATACCTCGTAAGAATCTGAAATGAAATAGTCGGAGTTCACCTATTCATTTTTGTAACCACAGTGTTTCGATATAAAAAGTACTATGATTCTCAGATAAATTATTTTTACTTCCAAAAACCTAATAGGTTTTATACGCGCTTTATGTACTGTAATACGAATTAGCTCCCGGCAAGTATTCAATTTAATACAAATTGCCTTTCCATTATTCTTATTTCCGTTTAAAATTATGCATCATTTATTCAAATAGATTTTTTATTTTTCCACTAAGAAATTCAAAGATTTTCGAAAAATGGGGAAGTTATTGGTTTTACCCCGTTTTACAAAAATGAAGTGTTATTGGTTATGAAACCGCTCAGTAAAGAAGTCGATGTTGTGCTCAGGAATAATCAATCTATATCGATATCATTGAAGGGTATAGCTGAAAACATCGGTAGACTATTTGATACGAGGTGTCAAGAAGGAGGAGAAGGTGGAAATAAAGATGGAACCATTCGACTATTCAAAGGTAACAATATCTGACCACTATTATGAAACAAATATTTCCGCAATGCATTTGCATACATACTGCCTACGAGCAATGTTTCACATAAACCACTCATTATTTCTAAATGGGATGGAATTGTCTTCATTTTCACGTAGCCAAGTCTTTACCATATCGAATGCATTATCATAATATTCACGAGAATTCAAAGAGTCTAAAATGGCAATACGATCCACTACACTTATGTAAGTTCGGAGAATCAGGTGGACATCTTGCTCATATACCTCCATGTCGACGTCACCTTAGGAGATTTCCACTCGTTTGACGCCTTCTTCAATAAAATAAAATACCAACCATTCGCAATCATATTCAATATCTTACATTGGTGTCGAGGCTAAGGACAGCGTCTACCACGCCGACGTCCTGGGGTCAAATCTCATACCTATCA
This sequence comes from Leptinotarsa undecemlineata, assembly GCA_015342065.1. Taxonomy (NCBI): domain Eukaryota; kingdom Metazoa; phylum Arthropoda; class Insecta; order Coleoptera; family Chrysomelidae; genus Leptinotarsa; species Leptinotarsa undecemlineata. Next base: position 5,140 of record WOGP01002458.1, on the reverse strand, counting down.
CGTGATTTGAACGTAACGAGGGGTCCGAAGGGTGAGGCGGAGTACTGAGGGGGCTGAGAGAAGGAGTTCCAAGGGGGCACACGCTCTTTGAATCTCTTCGATACTCATTCCATTCGTCATCGATGACGTCACATGTTATTCCCTCTCCCGTTTGACCTAAAAATTGCTAAAAGTTCAGCTCCATAAGCAAATACATGGGATTTTGTGCCATAAATCTCTTTGTTCATCTACTGGTATGAATTTCCTTCTGTTTGCGCGGTAGCTTCTGATTAGTTAACTGGGTAATGACGAAAAGTGGAGGAGTGGGGACGACTACGTCACACCTACATCGAGTTGGGTGTTCCACAAGGTTCCAATCGGAGGTCCAAAAAAGGTCCAGAATGTACCTATGCATATTCGTACGTGGTTTTCCATACGGAATGGGTCAAATCTTCTATTAATATTACTCAGATGTGTCGAATTTTTCCAAATTTGGTAGAAGTAAATCGCGGTAAACGTCGTCACAGGAAAAGAGCCAGTGTCGGTGTACATCATCTTGCAATTTGGCACTCCCAACTTTGATAACATAAAGTTTGTGAAAATTATATATCACGATTTTGGATAAATCCAGAATAGTCATACTAACAGACAGAGTTTTATTGAAGCTGCGTTCCAAAGGTGATATAGGTTTGTAGCCAAGCCGATTGTTTGAATTTCAACACTTTATGTATTTTTGTCAATCTGAGTCTGTGTTCGAGAGCCTGTTTCAAATTCCGGTAATGTAGCTTATAAGTGTAATATGTGTGAAGTCTTCACTTATTTTGGTAAATTTGAGTTGGCTAGGACGCGGTATTCGGGGCAAAACGAAAAGACTTTATGTAGGTCGTGTAGTGTGTCGGTATATTCTAAATCGACTGGAGGCTATACCCGTCAGGATTGTCGTCAAGTATTTGTGTCACGTCAATTTGGTGTTATCCATCCAAGTAAAGTCATCACATGGTAGGAGCTCGCACTTGGCTTTCCTGTCTAGATACTGTGTAGGTATTAGGATGGTATCGCAGGTTCATAATTTGTCATATATTTATTGTAAGCTATACTGTAATTAGAGGATACCGATATTCCGCCCTTATAGCGTTCTCTACAAACAGCATATCTGCATCCTTCAAGACGGGTAATTTGCAACCGGTATATTTCAGAATACAACGCCGCGTGTAGCCCGGCAACCATAATACTACGCAGGATCTAGAGAGTACGTTTTTGTGGATAGATCTCGAAAATTCTCTGAAACTTTTGCAAGCAGAAGAATATCGGTTTTCATAAACAAGTCGCTATATTCTTCAAGCATTTCAATGTTGAATTTTTGGCAAACGTTTTCAGTGTGGTATAGTCGTTGTAAGAAATGTTGGTATCATTCAATTGATTGTGAAAACTTTTCCTGGTAGTCAGTTTCTCCTAGCCTGTCTGAATTTTTCATATAATCATAGGGAAATACACCTTTTCCAGTGGGAAACATGAATTTCTCTACTTTCAAACAGCAAGAATTCTTTATTTTTAATTTCAAGATTTACAACTTAACAATTTGATATGAGAGTATCGACCTGCTCCCAAAGATCGAAATGAATTTTTGAATCAGAATTTAATATCAGTCTCGTCATCAGAGGAAGTGAAGGAAATTCTTTTTTTCTATTGATGAGGTGAAATGAATTGAATTGCAAGTTTTGCAATTTGATTCATTTCGCCAACGAATCAGTCCACGCAATCCAGACCTCGATAGCTTTTGAAGTGAGAAAGGCTGGTTGGTATTTTGAAGTAAAATTCGAAATTTGAACATTACATTTTTTTCTATGAACTATAAAAGGGCATTTCTGTTCATTCACATAATTACAGAATTCCACAACGTTCATGTAATTTAGCAATTGTTAATGTTGGCACAATTTCTTCTGACTTGAAAAATAAAATTGAGACATCTGTTACAGAAAAATTTATTATTATAAATCCTATTCAATTGACTAGACAATAACTTAGACATGTCTTTTATCTAACAGTAATGGTATGAATGCAAAGTCTGGAAGTATTAGGTATCAACTTCCTCCTCAAAATTGATTCCCGAAAAAAGTGTACAGTATCTTTGGTGGTTCCCATGGCATTTCTGATTCAAGGAAGTGAATTTAGATCATTGATAACTAGATTCAGTTTGGTGTAGTTTTTGCGTAAGATCATTCATCTTCTACTGACATTGTCGAACAACCATCAAAACCAAAACCAACGCATTCATTAATATTCAGATCTTCCTTCGTCAAAAACTCATGTCTGCTATGTGCAATTAATTTCGCATCCAAATCTTTTAGGTCAATGAATCCGACAAACATTTCTTGGATTTCCTGTATTTCTTCGTCAAAATATCGCATCCCAATCGAGAATTGTTCAATGCCAGAAATATCAGCTGTTTCGTCTGCTAGCAAGCACATTGTATGATGCTGCTTCTTTCACATTTTTCATAATATCAGCCTCAATAACGCTTCCACAAATACCAATAATTTCATTTTGAATATCCACTGAACGGTAGCTTTCATTCTTTTTCCTTTGTTCAATGTGTATCTTAAAAATCTAATCTTCCGCGTCAATTGGCGGCCTGTATAAATTCTCGAGAATACCTTCACCATAATATTTACCTCTCAGTGATAAGTTGTGTGACCCGCAAAACGTAATACAGAAAATAGTAGATTTTATAGTATATCGATTTTCTTCAATAATTCTCAGGGAATATTTGTTCAGTTGCAAATCGACAGGCACACCTTCGAGAAAAGATTTAGCTGCTTTCAATGCCTCCCTATGGAAGTAGGTTTCAATATGCTTTTTGCAGAAGTCCTATAGGTAAGTGGCTAATTTAAATATGTGATAATTTGGATATAATTTTTGCTTTTAAATGTTAGTTATATCAGGAAGTGATAGTACACCGGTATAACATTACAGATACATGTTCCCAGACCAGGTCGTTAGCCGATCCAGCCTGCTTACTCGGCATTGCGTCATATGGAAACTTACATATACACCTTGTTTTTTATTATTCAATAAGTAAATTGTAGTCATTTGCTTGGAATGTACAAATAAAGTTGTTAAAAAAGTCTCAAAGCAAATCCTCCGAAATAATTTGTTATCAATACGTTCATGGCGTATTTTAAAACCATAATCCATTCATTTCATAGTTATTGGGGGAAAAATTTCGGAAATATAAATGTAAAAAGAGTTTTAATATAGAATTATTTCTCTTTCTACAGATTATTCCGTCCAACAATTTGAATACATCTTAACTAAAGAAGACTAGTGGTTCTCATCTCCAACCGATTGTTTGAACTTTCTATTTTGTGTCAACAAATAGCTGCATGACAGTTGAATATAGCCAACGAAGAATGTAGTTACGGAAAATCCCCGATGATAACGGGCAGTGGCGAATTAGCCTGACTTCGGTCTCTGGCGCAACTGCTGTGCAATGTTCCATACGAATATCACTTTTGCACAAATGCCTTCATATATGATTTTTCAGAAGGGACTAACAAAAACTGTATTATGTGATTATGAAACTTATTTGTTTCATCTTATGAAATACTTTTTTTTTGCTCAGGGCAAATTAGGTCTAATTAACAGTGAATTTAAAAAACATAAAATACTGGACTCTGGAAATGTTTCTCTTTCTATAGGTCTAATAGTCACAGAGTTTTTATAGGGCTATAAACGATCTATTTTCCATTATTCACGTTTTCGGAATAAATTCATTTTCTCTTTCTAGAATATCTAATGGGAAATCTGTTATAGCCCTGATGATAATGGCGGCGACTTTAAAAATGGATGTCAAAATTTCAATGTTATTCTGAATATCAATACTTTCTACAATATGCATTAACCTTGTGATTTTATTTACGTTTTGTCATGCGATGCGGAATTTAATAATGTGCATGTAAAAATTTCCTGTGATAGGTTCATGACAAAGAAAATTCGTACCTATTTTTCCATCAAGATCCCACGATTCGTCATTGTCTAAACGAATTTCTCTACATACATCATTTGAAGGTGGGTGAGCATGAGCTAAATCTGTCCCGGGACCATCAAATTCAAATAAAATATGGTTTCGTCGGAATGGATATCTTCTTTGTACCAGCGATATAGTTATATCAGCTTTCTCTATAGACGTTGCTATCATTTCGTACTATTTGATTGATATGTTTACCGTAGGAAACACACTGATAAGCGATGAAAATATTCAAAAAAATTATTGATGAGTATGAGTATGTTGAATAGATGCTACACCCTCATTGATGGGAAAAGTCCAACCGGAGTGGCCAAGTGTTTGATATCTTCGTCGGTGTAGGTGAGAAAGTGTTATAAAAGCTCCTTTCTGATTTATCTTATATTTTTAAATCAATTTTTGGCAGCTGCTGTCACCAGATGCAGATTTCTTCAACATCAAAATTTGGAAGTTTGGCAATTTCGAAAAGGCTGTAAGGTTCGTGCCGATCGCAGGAAGGCCGGTCTTTTTGAAATCTGATCATTTGGTATACCTACGTTTATTCTCTCTCATTATGTGGTTCCAGAACTGAATTTTAATCTTAGATAAAATGCTTTTCACTTTCTATTCTCTTCTCGATACATTGACAGAAAGTTCAATTTGTTTTATGTTCTTTTGACTTCATCTTACTCTACGAGGATGGTATTTTTCTCAGTCCAAGAGAAAAAGAAAGTCCAAGGCTTCAAGTATAATAAGTGGAAAAACGACTCCATGGACAAAATAATAAAAAAAACTCGTGTGAAATCTCATTTTAAAAGTTTTGAATTCAGTAAAATAAAAGAAAATAGAACATATAATTTGCCGCCAATTTGACTGTGCTATTTACTATTCAATTCAAACTTTTAAAAAACTACAAACGTACTAACTCGGCACAAAATACTTTCAGTTTCACTTTTACTTTAGGAGAGTGGTGTATAACTTCAAGGTTCCGCCATTATTTTTAATTGTATAATGAACTCTAACTGAACGATCAGCACTAGGAACCCAACAAACTAGGAACCCTACTCTTTGCAAATAGGAAGTGAACTCAGATGAAATAATATGTGATCTCTCACTCTCTCTCTCTCTCTCTCTCTCTCTCTCTCTCTCTCTCTCTCT
>WOGP01002457.1:0-16717 GCA_015342065.1 Leptinotarsa undecemlineata | reverse complement strand
TTACTTCTTTGCGATCTATCTAAAGCATTTGACAGTGTTTCACATGACATATTATTGAGAAAACTTGAAAAATATGGTATTAGAGGCATAGCATATGTATTATATAACAATGTAAAATCTGATACTGAAATTGTTAAGCATGGAGTACCTCAGGGATCCGTACTTTGTCTCCTTTTATTTATTGCATACATAAATGATCTTCCTACATATATCGATACAGCAGATGTTTTTTTATATGCCGATGATACAACTTTTGTCATAAGTAACGAGCAAGTGGGGAAACTAGATCAGTTGTCATGTGAAACACTGGTAAAATGCGAAACATACTTTAGCGTTAATGTTCTATGCTTGAACGCAAATAAGACTCAAGAAATAACCATTGCAAATAGATCCCAAATGTCTGACAGTGACAAAGAGGTGGGTCTACTAGGATTCCACCTTGACAACAAATTAAATTGGAATGGACATACGACATCATTATGTAAAAAGCTCTCAAGGTGTCGCTTTGCATTGAGAAGACTAAGGACTTTAGTTTCAAACGATGTGCTGAGAACTGCATATTTTGGTATGGCTCATTGTCACATAAACTATGGAATACTGATATGGGGTGCTTCCTCGAATGCAAGTATTCATTATCCAAAAAAAGATAATGAGAGATTTAGAAAAACTTGATTCCAGAACCCATGCTGAACCAATCTTCATAAAATGGGTCATACTTACATTACCTTCTATGTATATACTAGAAGCAGCATTGTTTGTACATAAAAATAAAAATAAATATAATAGTGGCTCCAGCATTCACAATTATGATACAAAACACAAAGATATCATCAGGCTACCGAAGATGCATTATCAAAACACAGCCAAACAAACGGAGTTTTTTCCACTTTGCCTGGTGTAAAGACCTTCATATCAAAGAATTGAAGTTCAAAGTAAATAATTCACTTGTCAACCAAGACTTCTATAAGATTGATGAGATATTCAATTGTCAGTGGACCTAACATATGTACCTATATGTGTGTATGTGTGTATATATGTGTATTTATATAGTGAGTCATAACTATTGTGAGATTTTTTTATGTACTCTATATATATTTTTTATATTTTCAGTATGACGTACCTATGCAAATTTTGTTATTGCAGATATTTTCTAATGTAACAGAAATTGTAATTTCAGTTCAATAAAATCTCTTTCTTTCTTTTTATTGTCACAAATATTCATTCCTTAATTTATTCACCTAACAATTTATTTCTTTGAATTTAATTGATTCATGCATTTGTGGCACACATTAAAACGATTGTCGCAAAATTTGTTCTATTTTGATTAACACTTGATTTAAATTGTTACATGAATAAAATTCTTACTAATGAAATAACTTGAAGCTTTTATTGATTCCGAAGAAAAATATTGTTTCAGAGTATTAGAAAATAGAACGCTAATTTACTATATATTTTGCTGAAAAATAATCTACCTATATACATATAGTTCAACTCAGCAATGAACAAACATTTTTATTCAACAGTCAATGGAATGTATTATTCGAGTAAATTCAACAAACGTTTCAATTCGGCATATAATTTTAACCTTTAAATAAAATGTTAGTTATTTATATGACTGTTGAATTATATTGAAACTTTAAATTCACTTTCTAAAAGTAAATTTGGAAATAAAATTTTAATGAATATATTTGAATAACTGTCGAAGTTTTCCAATGAAATATTGTTGGTGATAAAAATAGACTTTCGTTTGTCTGGAAATGTAGCAAATTAACTTTTCATACTGACTATTTTTCTATGAAACCGTCCGTTCGACCGTCGCTACGGTCGAACGGATTATTACCGTACTATGACCAATGCCATACATATATGCAGTTATGTAGTTCCACAAAAATACGCCCGACGTTAGCGCCGAATAATAATTATTAACAATTAATTTATTTCATGTATCACTGAAATTCAACAAACAAAATACTCCAGCTCATTCCGAAGAAATATTTTGTATTTATATTTTGTATAAATTAATTGTTTTGAATGCTGCTTTAAGGTGATACATGAGTTAAATTGATTGTTGATAATTTTTATTAGGCGCTATGGTCGGACGGAATATTGTGTTATCATCACTAGACTATCATGTTGCTAGATTTAAAAATTCAGCTTCTGCAAGAATCCGCTCGACGCTAGCGCCGAATTAAAATTATCAACAATCATTTTAATTCATATAACTATAATTAACAACAAACAATTTTATTCATGTTTCACAGAAATTGTAGTAAATTATTCGATAGTTACAAAAAAGTATATATGACAAACATTTACTTCAAAAAATTTCAAACAATGCATCTACGTTATAACTGTTCGCAACTTTTTATCAAACAAATCAATTCATGTAACATTTTAAATCCAGTGTTAAAATAGAACAAATTTTGCGAACAATCGTTTTTAATGTGTCGAACAACTGCATAAATCAATTAAATTCAAACAAATACATTGTTAGGGGAATAAATTGAGGAATGAATATTTGTGACAATAAAAAGTGAAATGGCGTTCCATAGGAATCAGTCATATAAATGTTTTCAGAATCCTTCATAAGTACACATTTCATCCATATAAAATTAGACTAGTTCATGAATTGAATGAAGATAATTTCGATAGACGTATCAATTTTTGTAAAAGTCTCACTGAACGGATCAACTTGCAACAGAATTTCTTTTATAAAATTTGTTTTTCGGATAAATTTATGTTTTGTTTGAATGTAGGGGTAAATCGGCAAAATTGTCGATATGGGTGTGATACGAATCCTCATTTATGTCATCAAGTTCATAACTAACGACTTCGAAAACTTAATGTTTGGGCAGGAATTTTAGTTGACCACATCATAGGAACTTTTTTTATAGATGATATTTTCACTAATGATAAATATTTAGATGTGTTAGAGAATCGAATAAAACCGTGCATCAATAGGGCAATTGAGGAGTATATAAATTTATTCAAAAACGAAATAGTTTGTCAGCAGGATGGTGCATCGTCTCATTATGCAGCTTCAATGTGACAATTTTTAGATGGTCATTTTCCTGGTCCCTGAATTGGCAGAAGACGTCCTACAGAATTGCCACCAAGGTCTCCGGATCTCACTTTTTTAGATTTTTTCTACGGAGTAATTTGAAGTCTGAAGTGTATGAGATAGAATCCACAACATCGGAAGATTTGAGAGAGACTATCAAAACTATTATCTCCCGAGATTCTCAACCATGTGAGGGCGGCAATGGAAGCTCATTTATAACATTGTATGGAAGTTGGTGGAAGCATTTTTGAACATTTACTATGGAAATTATTTCCTTATAATTGTTCAGTTATCAGCTTTTCAATCAAGAATTAATAAAAAAATTCTTTATCTGATTTACTGCTTCCATATTTGTCTCTAGAACGAATATTTCAAAATGTGGCCTCCCGTTCAGTTGCTGACCTACTTTTTATTTTTTCTGCAAGTCAATGTTTCGAAAGTTTTTCAGGGTGGCTTGTTTTCAACTCAAATAATTTGAAGCTCTCGAAGCTCTTTGTTGTAAACTGCTCATCATGGAATATCTGACAATATGGGGTGTTCTATTTTAAAAAAATGGTTATATGATCTGGGGATGCGATAGGACAAGTAACATCAAATGTGAATATGTCAAAACGTAGCCCCCTGTAATCTATTATTGACATATTTTCATATTCATCCTTAAAATCATTGTACCAAGTTATTCAGGGTTTAATTTGTATTGGAAACTAGTTCACTTTGAGGTACCACATCATTCATTTGGGGGTAATATTCTTGATTTGACAATCTCTTACAAACGTTTGAGAACGAAATAGCTTAGTCTTATTCCTAAGCAATGAACACCTGAATAGATAATGTGACACTAGGGGCTTGTAATGTCTTTTGCGATACATAAGGCTCACCAGGGAGACGCCTCCGAAATTTTATCACACGACATTGAAACCGGGCTTTACGCGACTCCATCTACTATAAAATTTATTGCGCTTTGGGAGATGAACAAGTGTCTCTCCGTTTAATGATTATCGAAGAATTTTTGAGAGAAGTGCGCGACATATTTGAGGTGTCAATATGTTTTATCATTAATCTCGCACAATTTCGAAAGGAAAGAGAAGAACGCATTTATCGCCCGTACTTTCATGACTAACAGTTTATTGAAAACATAAAAGTCAATAGTGTCTACATTATTAACTTCGAAATGCGGGTGTTGTCCTCCTCTTTATAGAAGAGAATGTACACCTCAACAGTCACTAGAGTTTTTGGTGTCACAGTCACAGTTCAATCGTTGTATCTGTGTTCAAATATTCAGGGCCACCAAACCCTTGGTATTCTCGTGAACTCGAAGCTGAATCAGATAAAATAATGATAAAAAAACTTTTAAAACAAGCTTTTATTTAAGTGCCCTAAAAAGATCGAATCACATTAACCACATTCATTTATGTTTTTACAGAATTGAAATTATAATGAAAGCTTGTCGCGATGCCTAGAAGAAATCTCTACATATTCAGTCAAATGAAATTTAAATTGAGAAACATTCTGACAGATTAACTCGATACTGCAATAAATTTCAAACCCAATAAATCCTATGTGTGCAAAAAATTGTTCTAAGTTGAAGTTCCACATTTTAAGCATTCACGGTACTTTTATTAGTCTAATATCCCATAATATCTAATAATTATTAATAATAAGAACCACCTTCACCCATCTGATAACCAGGTGAAAACTATATTTTAACAAATAAAATAAGTTTGTGAACGTGTACTGATAGGGTTGCCATAGAAAAAATGTTCATGGTTATGATTAATTAAAATTCTAAAAAATTATTATTTTTTCAAATTTGACTGTCTTAGTTGCCAAAAGAACCATAGTCTAATTGAAAGTTTAGAACATCTGCTATATGCAGTTGATCGGTTGCCTACCTTTTTCTGTTCCCTTTTACCTGGTAGCCACGTTCAAACAGGTAAATTGATATTAGTGATTGCGCTCATCTGCTTACCACATTGAATATATACTAAAATGTAGATAAATTTATTGCAAAATGAGTAGGCTAGGGTTGCTTGCGAAAATCTGTTCATAGATAACGGTAGCCAGGCTTTGAAGTTTCAGAAATTGGAGCATGTAAATATGTATGACAGAGTAGCGCTGCTCGTACTGTTCCATGCGATAAAAAAGGACGTAGTATAACAGCTGCGCGCTACCTGCCTGTAAAATATGAGAGAGTGCGCATGCTTCCTATTCGTAGTATAGACAAAGAAAGAAATAGTATACTATAGAAAATCATTTTGGAGCGTAATGAAAAAATAAACAAACGTTCTCTAAATAAAGGAAAGGGAAAAAATTTTTCAAAAATAAATTTACTAACACGTGTATGATTCAAATATTAAAAATCTTTATTATTAAATAATATTTACATAAAAAAGGGATTAAATGGCATAGACATAATTGTAAATTATTCTGGGTCGGAATCGCCGGAAGTTATATCGCCGTCCTCTAAGTCGGAAGAAGCTTCTTCATTTTCATTCTCCGTTATTTGCAAAATATCATCGATTTTTAGAGGTGTTTGATCTCCATCAAATCCTTTTGGTTTCAAATGAGCATCAAAAAACCAACCACAATTTTCAGGGCATAACTCTATGCAATCTTCTTTTTATGTTTCCCTTGCTTCACAATATCCACTTTCATACTTATACGTTGTAGAGTGAATTGCATATAGTTTCCAACACCCCTGCTCGTTTTATTGATACTACATGTATTAAATTGTTATCCTTACCGCCTTACTCTTACGTAATGAGAAGATAGTTCAGTTAGTATGCTTTCATTTCATGGCATGTCCCCATTCCTTCTTGCTGCAAACAGCTAGTAGGAAAGGCTACCTGTTTACATGGCACTTGATTCGAATACATTCTAATAATAATTGATTTTATTGATAAGAATAAAATACAAAGAAAAATATATATATAAACAAAAATATACCTCCTATCAAATGGCAGGATTCAATTTCTGACCATGCTATGGAGAAATCGCAACATGAGCAGACCTTGCTCTTCCATCCAACCATTCTAACGAAATATTAGTATTTTTTCATCACGTAGATCGACAAACCATTAGAGATTTCAGCAGTCGGTAAGCATCATAGGATACCAGTTAAGTCAAGTAAACTCTGACTTTCTCTCCACCAAGTAATTCACTTGGTGGGCAGACTTACCTCACACATCCCTGGTTCAACGTTTTTCTATGCAATTGTTCAGGTGTCCAATAGCAGTTGAATAAAGGTACTAAATATTGAGCTCTCAGAGCTACTAACAGCGTTTCGAACTTTTAATTCAGTCATTTTTGGATTTGGGTCGGCATGATATTGAAAAAAATGTTCCTCAACTCATTGGAAAGAAATGTTCTTACATGAGGCAGGAGCCATAATAAACCATTATGGGTTGCGGTGGAGGGTCGAATAGACCCACTCACTTCAGACCTACCTACCTACATGAGGCAGACTTTGGGAGGAAAATTTTAATTCAAGAAATGTGTCATCTTCCAAACGAAGTCAGCATGTTAGTATACTATACTTCTACACTAACGTTATAAATTTGAAAGTTTGTGGGCATGGATAAATGTATGTATGTATATATGTTTGTGGCTCTTTCACGACTAACCGACTGAACGGATTTAAATGAAATTTCACATAAATACACCTTATACATCAGAATAACATACAGACTCCAAAATACAAAGGTTTTGTGTAATTTTGGTCATAATATAACGATAAGTATAAAGTCGGAAAAAATGTTTGCTCCCTAAGAGCTATTTTGGCGTAAGCTGCCTATACCGTTGGAGTTACATGAAGTTAATGTGCTGTAAGAACTAATATTATAAATGTGAAAGTTTGTGAGGATGTATAAATGTATGTTTGTATGTTTGTGGCTCTCTCACGCCTAAACGACTGAAAGTATTTAGATGAAACTTCACATAAATACAATTCTTGTAAAAATTTATACAATTGTCGTTTTAGTGTTTAATATGGATGAAATTTGTCTCTTACATAGAGTAATTTGGAGGAATTGTTTCAAAAGTTATAACGATAAGATTAACTTGACGCAAGGCAGTAAGCCATTATGCGTTGCGTCTACTGTAAGATGACGGGGGATGATTGGCGGGGGTAGAAGGGCGTTCTGAGCAATGAAACGCCATCGCCGAGAACTCGACCCGAACGCTGGCAGCCGCGTGAGGGCGGACGTCGTTGATGGTTGTGTTAGTTTTGCGAAATTTCTTTATAGGTATTATAATTCGATTCTCGCAGTTGGTATATTTTTTAAGTTACTGTATTCCTGAAGTAAAACTATAAATGACTAACTGTTGCCCGCGTGGAATTTACAATTTTTAAACACCTATTCTTGTCCCTTGGGGGAGGAAAAATAGGGGTACAAAAGTTGTATTGCTTTTCGTCAGTTTTGAAGTTGAAAATGTGAAGTTTTGGGTTGATGAAAAAATATTGTAACTATGTATTTCAAATGGTCTGTGATGAAACGACGAAGCCGTGAGCAACAACTAATCTTCATATAAACGATAAATGAGGCTCCCCAAGGTTGTTCATTGCAAACCCAAGGTTCAGCATTGAACAATGAATGAAATGTATCCTCTGTCTTTCCCTGCAGCTTTCATTGCAAAGCAACTAGTTGAAACCAGAAAGCATTCGTGATGAATCATCCAATAGGGCTGTATCGAACCATTATAGATCTCGTCGGTAGTGCCACGAAAGCATTGCTAGACTCAACCGTCCTTCGTAATTCGTTGGATCGACAACGAATGGTTACTTCACTTACTCCAATCCTCGAATATCAAAGATCGCCGTAGGGAACCTCGTTTACCTTTGATTTTTGTGAAGTTTTCTGTCGTGAGAAAATATGCATTAATGCAGTAATGCATTTGCGGTTTAATCTAGCACCACTGACGAGTTCTATGGCGGATCGAAACAGCGTTGTTTGGTAATAGGCTCCGTTTTTGGAGACTGGTTTCAAAAAGTCAACGTGGTCAAATATTTTCGGAAAAGAAGGGAACATATAAGATCGGTTGGAACATTTTGAATTATCTATTCTGAATACTATCGCTTGTACAGAAATTTCTTCAGCAGTAATTTTTCACGCGTACCTCATTCGATGAGGTTTTCTTCGAATAAAGTCATCCTTCGATAACCGATCATATGGTTGAGTAACTCTCAAGCGAGCCATTTGTTATGACCGCTTTTTCTGTTTCCGGGGCCACGACCGTAATTCTGGAAAGTGGGGCTTCCCGTGAGCTACCGCGCAATAGTTTGATTCATTACTTTTGATTAAATCCCGCCGGCATATGTTGCAGCGCTGCGCAATCTGACTCTTATAAATCCCGAGGAAAGGCAATAAGGAAAATGGAACACGCGGGAAAACACACAGGAACAGAATAAATATCCAGCCCTTTCTGACTACTGTCTTGCCGAGTTCGAAATCGAGGGCTATTAGAGTCTCTTCTCGCCGGAGTCCCACGGGAGTACTGCCATCTCTTACCCAATTATAATCGAATTTACTTGATGCCCTAATGGTTTCTGGAGTTGGGTATATTTCCCGGATATTTACTGGTTCATTTTTCAGCTGTAACGTCTCCAGAGTTAATTTCTTGACTGTAATGTCTTCGACTTCCTCTCCAGTTTCGGACACGTTGGCAGTCAGATTAGTTCGTAAAGTTGATTAACAGTTTGGTGGATTAGGGGCGTGGTTTCGGGGTTGCCCTCGATAAGCGTCCGTCTCGGAAGTGGATTTCTGTAGTTTCCAGCGAAGTCCTGATAGATTCTAGACAAGTGTCTTAGCGGTGATAACTAATTCAGTGGAACCATTAGCGCTAATGGCGCTCGACGGCGTTGTATTGACGGAAATGTCACTGAAAATATATTTAAATTTCGAATCAATTAATGAGTATAGCTCCATTTTATTTATTTTATCAACATGACAATGGAATTTCCTCTGCTAATCATTTTAGGGGGATTTTGTGCTATAGTGTCAGTTTGGACGCGCAAGCAAATGACTTCAGAATTTTCATTGGAACTTATCTGATAATACATAGATCCTTCTGAAACCATGTCGAAGCCCTTCTGAGGAGATGTTTCTACTTGCACTTCTGCTTTTGAAGATGATGGGGGTGTTTCTAAGGGGTTTGCAGAGCTTGAATCATTCCAACAGCACCTCTTCCATCCTTTTCAAATCAGCATATTAGCCTGGTGTATTGCCAGCCACCCAGCTGTCCCATACGATGCACCTGAGTGTCTACTTTAAACTTACCGCCTGAAGCGCACCTAACAAGCATTACTTCTGTTGAAATGGATGTATTCTAATGAGACTTCAGATCCAGAATTTTCATATATTCTCACAGTTTTTTTTGTTTCTGTATTTGAAGAATAGGGAGGGTGAGTGTAGGCCGATGTGACCCATTTTACATCATCCCGAAGAGTTGTTTTCCCTAGGTCATCGATCGTCTATCCTGTCCTTTCCAGGTAGGTGAACTGGTCACTGGGAGACACATATCAGCAGGTGTAGGCCAAAACTTGCCGAACACACACTCTCTAATTGACGATAAATCCGGACACTCACATAGGACATGCCTGACAGTTTCATCTTCCTGTTCACACATCCTGCATAGAGGTGTGTCCACTAGCCCCATATCATGGAGGTGTTTCCTTAGTTGACATTGACCAATCAGAAATCCTACTGTTAAGCATAGATTTTTCCAGGTTATCGCCAGATATTTCTTCTACGTCACCTTCCCAGGGTCGCCCAGGGTGATCCTGGCAGTGGCATCTACGGCATCAGGCCGTAGGCGCCACTGGGTCCTAAAATTCTTAGTCCAGACATTTCTTTGGCTAAAGAGTCGTGCCCATCAACCCACCTCAGAATAATGTTATTATCTACTGAGGCTTTGGCTAAATCTTGGTGGCACTCTAGTACTAGCCCTGAGGTAATACGTTGCTGCCTGTGTATCCAGAACAGTCCCACTTTTGCACTAATGGTTATTACATTTTTTGCCACCATGTCAATGAAGCACAGATAACTATTTGTTTGAAAACAGATTGATATAATTTCAAAAACTATACCTCACGATTTGATCTCCACTTTTCAAATAGAGTTTGCGGAGATCAAATCGTGAGGTGTAGTTTTTGAAATTACTATGGATCTTCATCAAGTAACGGCCGAATCAATCAGAAAAAGAAAAGATTGATTTAATACCTTTGTCAAATCTTTTGCGAAAAATCCAGGTTAACACTCTAGCTTTGAAGAATATGACCTTGGAAGATGCAATAGTATCCCTTTTTGGAGTTGGCCTTTTGCTTCACTCACTTTAATTATTTTCTTCCTATCTCAAGAAACATGTTTCTTGAGAACATCCGTCAGTCAATATAGGTCAATTTTTCCGATGATTCCAACTCTATTTTATACTGCCCTACAATGAGTACTCACCAGACACATGCCAATAATTTGTAAACGAATTCGAAAATGTTATTTCGAATAACACTTTTTAGGATTAATTTATTTTCAAGTGAAAAGCAAATATATATTCCTGAAGATGACGTAATTTCCAGCCGTTCCTGACTAATGTCTTGCCAAGTTCGAATTAGAGGGCTATTAGGGCCTCTTTTCGCCGGGGAGTCCCCAAGGAGTCCTCTCGTTTCTTACATAATTATAATCGAATTCAATTGATGCCCTAGTGGTTTTTAAAGTTGAGGGTATTTACTGTTTCATTTTTCAACTTGCCTTCTCCATAGTTAATTTCTCTACTATAACGTTGTCATCTTCCTCTTCGGTTTCAGACAGAGCAATAAGATAGTGGGGTTGATCAGGAATTTGGCGGATTTAGGGCGGAGTTTTGGAGTTATCTTCGATAAACGTTCATCTCGGCAGTGAATTTCAGCAGTTGTCAGCGAAAGCCCTAATAGATTAGAGGCAAATAGCCTAGCGGCGATAACTATTCCAGTAGAATTATTATTGCTAACGACACTCAAATATGTTGTATTAACATAGTCGGTACTGATTGTAACATACGAAAAGTTCATGTTTGCTGGCATATTCTGAATCAAGCACTCTATGAATTTGTAATGAGGCACCCAGTTCAAATTCTGGAGGTTATACCCTAGTGAATAAAGTATTATGAGTCCTCTTAGTAACCTAACATGTCTTTTCACAAAATTATACATTTTCTTATACATTGTCTGATGAATACTAAATGCGCTTATTACTGCTTCTTTCATTATATAAATGTGTAGTGCGACTATGTAGTATATAAAAGTTGCTCCTATGATTTCCATTTGAGCCAGCCGTTGCAATTGCGCTGATTATTGTCACCATATCTAGAAGTTAACATACGCTTGATAACCGTTAGCTATGATCAATAGATCATTTTTAGTTTGGAGCTCCTTGCTTTTCCAAATATTTAGCAGTATACTTAGGTTGGCGACTGAGTGAAGTGAGTTTTCGATCGGTAATCACTACCAGATATTTCACTTCTTCGGAAAAAGTTGAATAAGTTCCAATTGAAGTTGTGAAGTTCCACTCATGATCCTATGATAATTTTGCCATGATTGACAGTGAGTCCTTCGTTTGCAACCTAGCTTTGAATAAGATATATGGTCGTTTGCATTAGCTCTGAGTCAACTCCATCATTTTTCAGTTTGATAGTAAACTTTTGTTATCGGATTGTTGACAACTGAAAGCAACAAGTGGGCTGGGGGCCTCAAACCCCTTGAATAACCTACAGAGTACCTACCATCCTACGATATGATTCCGTAACTATAGTTGAAGAGACTATCCAAAGCCAATATCTTTCTCTGATAAATTCATTTAACTTTCCTCAGTTTTTCTATTCGAGATGAATTTTGATATGAGTAGGAAATCTGTCACACCGACAGGCCTACAAAAACTTCGATAGAGGCGTCGAAAAGACTTTTGTGGCATAAGAAATGGCTCCACTATTTTCAGTGTCGTAGATTTGGTCTTTATCAAAATCTCCTTACTAATATAGTGTCTACAGTCTAGAATAGCAGGTTAAAATTTAAGTGACTTGTAGAGAATTAACCCCAAGGAAGAGGGTTAGAAACTTTAGCAAAACTGCTAGTGTGATTTACCAAGATGTATGAACTCGGAAGAATCAATTTCGAATGGAACTGTGCTCATGTTTTCCATAAACAAAAACTGATTTCGACTAATCATATCACGAACTTTGTGCAAAACAATGGTGGTAACTTGGATATTCTACACAGTATTTAAAAAAATGGGTTCTGTAACTGATAATAATCCAGTGACCATTTATGATGGCAAAAAGTGAAACTAGTTATTTCATTTTTTAGCGCTTATTATTTCATTTTTTAGGAGACGTATAGAGATATACATATAGTGTAATTGAGAATCATTCACCATTTCACCATTACATGATGAGCAATATGAGTGCCTTCTGAACTCTCCAGATAGGCACTCAAAGACTCTGGATTATAGTTAACTGAAATTCCGTAAAAAAACTCACACTTTCAGATAATACGTATAATTTTGGAATTAAATTTCAAATGTTTTTTCAGAGCCTACAAGCAGACACATCTTACAAAACACAGTATGACATGCTTACAGTTTCAAGATGAATGAGGAGAAATCAGCTCTATCTTCGAGAAATAAGTTATCATAGTTCAAGTTTATATAGAAATGGCATTAAAAGCGATCATGAGTTTGAACTGATTTGGAACTATAAAAAATTAATATTAAAACTGGCAGAGTATTGAGTAACCTTGATACGAGAGACAGATTAGGAAATTAAAGTGTCATAACAAGTGATAATATTGTTTAGGCTATCTGTATAAACAGATGAACAGTTTGAAGGGTTTTTAGAAAGAACTAAGACAGTTTTATTACTGAGGCTATGCTATCGAAATTGAAAATGTTCATTAGAATTTTTTACAAGAAGAGCCATCTATTGAGTAACGCTGATCAAGGTTGCCTGACAATGGGATACGATTTCAATCTGTTTGAAAAATCTGTTATTTCGTTAACCAGCTGACGCACCCCTACGAGCGACAAACCTCAGAAGTCGAAACTTGTGCGAGCTAAGGACTAACGAGGTCTTACCTTTCAACGTGTGATTCCTAACACGGGTTGGACGATAGCAAGTGAAAATCGATCGTTCAGCCTGCGGCTTGAACCATCGACAGACACATCAGCCGATTGAGTGAGTGAACAAAGCATCCACATCGAACCGACCGCCTACTCCAGCTCATATTATGGTCAAATGATGAATATTTGTATGAATTGTTGTCTATCAATGGATTAGTAGAGGAGGTTTATAGTATGGCTACGAAGGGTTGGCAGATCTAAATCACCTAATTTTTTATGATAGAACCGAAATATGAAAACATTGCATTTATTTATCTGTGTGAATTTTTTAATCAGTAAATAAATCATTACTAATGAAGGTGTTGAATAGTTGAAAAATAGATAGAAAGACAAAAAATGACAGTAATGCCAATCATGACTGATATCAAATTCGGTTTTTGAAATGCGCCAGAGAATTAAAGATAAAGTAGGAATAATAATATTTTTTAATTTTTTCAATGTTAGCTAGAAACTTTTGATCTTCAATGTGGTGATTCTGGCTTAAAAAAATGACAATAACGGTTAAAATCAATGATCAAAAGTAAGGACCCGTGGATGATTTCCTGAGAAAGTATACGGATTTGAAGTGTGAAATGTTGTTGCAAGATAGAGGTTGATATTTATCTGTGAGGTAAGATATGATAATAATTTTTAAAAAATGGTACCATAATAATACTTTTTTTTCAAAAGCAACGCCTTGGAAAAGTTACATAATTCTAGAAATAATACAAACGATCAGGTTTTTCAAATAACTATTTCCATCTGAGAAATTGGTTTTTGAAATGGTCTAATTTGAAACCGTAGAAAAAAGTTTTGGAACTTTTCAAAAAGTATTGATTAGTTTTTAATGAATCCATACCACTTTTTCCCAGTTTGTAATATTTGTTTTAGAAAGCGAACCGCATTCTAGGACGCGCCTTCTGATAAAATGATAAGAACCAATTAGGAATTCAAATAACTTTCTACCCATAAAACATACAATGTTTATATCAATTGCGAAAATTTTCTAAACAAAAGCAAAACAGCGATAAATCTGAGTCACTCACCGCTCTAGACGCAGAAAAATGTATGAGCGCCGCGAAAACGACGATCGGCGTCCAGTGCAAAGCCATCGTTCCAGGTGAGCGTCGCGTTCTCTACTGAAAATCGGAAACTCTGTCGGCGTGACGCCTCCAGCTTTCGCAGCTTCGCTTCGAAAAGCTTTTCGAAGCAAGCGCAGGATGTTTCCACCGCCAACTTCGATTGTGTGTGGTAGAGGGAGCCATTTGCTTGGATGTTTCGATTAGAATAACAGGAACCTGTTCACAATTAGAATCTCGACATACTCCTCGCAAATCCTTTTTTTTTTAATGATAATAATCATTATTATTATAATGAATCCTTGGTGGAACGATACCCTCTCTACTCTTACGGCTTGCCGCTCTGAGGCAGAAATCTTGGCCGGATAAATGATTACTTACTCCACCGTGTAGGGAGTTGTCATTGATTAATGATGCTATCGCGCCCTTCTGAATGTATCGGGGCTTCCAATGGGCCAGACTAACCTAACCTTCAGAAAAATAATAATAATAAGCCCTATGCGCCTGCTTAGGGCACATAATTTTTGGACGTAATGATCATTTACCTCGTGGAATGAAAAGTGGTCTTTGGTTGATGATACGCCCTTCACTTTTTGAAGAACACCAGGGGTCTTTTCCAACATTGAAGAAAAAATATGCACTATTCTCAAACACCAGAAGTACAACATTTATCTCGACGCATATTCCACCAATTAAGTTGGTTTCTACAGGAATTAGACTACATTATTATTATTTGTACTATTTCGATATAAATAGGTAGTATTTTGTTTCTATCGCCAAACTACTGGTGGAAAAATTAGAAAAATCAGGAATATCCCGAAAACAAAAATATTTTCCGTAGTTCAATTTTTTCTAACCTATCTTTGAAGGTGACATATTTAGTATCATATTATATCAGTACTTTAAAATAAAATTACCCGGATTGGACGATATAAGAATTGAAATGATCCAAGTAATCCCTGAGTATTCTATAAAACCCCATTTTATTGTCAATAAGTCATTAGAAGAAGGGCACTTCATCCAGATATTTTCATAGACAGGGACCTTCTGCATCATTTGTAACTCCTATTTCCATTCGAGTATATATTCAGTATTCCATAGATAAATAATAAGGTTGAATATTTTACTACTGCAATCATTGTCATTTTTGTAAAAAAAACATCAAAACTCCTGGTTTGGTGTAGACATCTGAAGCTTATCATTTTATTGAGAGATAGAATTCTGAAAAAAATTGAATTGGTACTATTACGAATCTTTGGGAAAACAATCCAATATAATGTTAAGCAATGAAAAAAGCATATTAGGAACATTGCATAGACAATAATAACAGTAAGGCGTTACGAAAAAAAAATGTGATTTGAATATACATTCTTGCAATGAATGATTTTTCTGATATAATAACAGCACTTTTTGGAATAGTCTGATAAGAAATTTATTCCATTCCTCAAGTTTTATGTAAAGAATCAGAAGAGTAACGTAGAATTTGGATCTATGATAACGTAACTTACAAGTATATCTTAGGAGTGAAATCAAAAGCGAAAGATTCTGACAGTATTAATATTTGATTATTCAATATTTGACTCATATTCTGAATTTTTGCTTGAAGAATAATAGGTTTCCAGATTCGTGGAAAACTTCCAGAATTATACCTCTTCCCAAATTATCTAACCCAACTTCTGTTAACGATATTCGACCCATAAGTTCATCACCCGTTTGTTTCAAGATAGAAAAAATAATGAAATACCATATTAAACGTCATTTTGATTGGTATAGTATTTTGCTGAAGAACCAATCTGCCTTCCGCCATATACCACTATATACAACGCTATACACAACGTATTATTTATTTCAAGGCATTTTATACAATCAGCTATAAAACTTTCATGCTGTGAGCCCGTGTTTGGTCTGTGTCTACATAAAGAAGATATATGTCAGATAGAAAATTTACAAAATGGAATTCGTGAATCGAATAGTTGTCCGTAGGAACGGAATTAATGTAATATTAATTTCGTTCCTACGTGTATAGTTTTAATGCTGGATGCTCTCCTCCACATCAGATTACCCTCTATCGCCAGTAATTCAATTGCAACATATTTTCTACATACAATAATTTACACATTTGTTTGTTCCAAAATATAAAAAATAGTGAATAGCCAGATTAAACGTCATTTTGATTGGTAGAGCATTTTGCTGAAGAACTAATATGGCTTCTGCTATATGCCACTGCGTTACTGAAGATATATCGGATGATTTATTTGATCTATTTGGTCGGTAGCCAAGCGGTTCGGCGTGGGTGCCGTGTTCACTCACTTGAATTGATTGCCGTGTTGGTTGGTAGTTCAAGCCCTAGTCTGAACGATCAATCTTCACTTGCTATCCTCCAACCCATGTTAGGAATCACACGTTAAAAGGTAAGACCTCGTTAATCCATGGCTCGCACAAGTTTCGACTTCTGA
>WOGP01002456.1:0-16719 GCA_015342065.1 Leptinotarsa undecemlineata | reverse complement strand
TGATCTACACATCCATGTATAGAGTTATTTATTTGCAAATTGATTACTTCCTTCCTTTCTTTGGAAGATTCCCTTATCCTTTTTTTGTATCAAGATGCAGTAGTAGAAAGCCAAAAACTTTCTTCCCCAAAAATTATTCACTCCTAAAAATATAACCCCTTCAATACAAACCTCTTTTTCTTATCCGCATATTCTCCCAAAAATATCTAGAGGTGTCATACTAGGTAATTTCGTGGACCCTTAACAGGAAACACATTTGCCCATCTACCGGTTTGGACAAGTGGCAAACCCTTCGACAAACCCAAACAATTTTTCAACTGATGTTACGTTTCAGCAAGATAAAGTAGTACTTCCTCATTGTAACAGCTTGGTTCGAAAGTGGCTGTATTACAAATGAACAAATCTATGGATAGGTAAACATGGCTACTTAAAATGGCGAGCTAGATCACCCAATACCACGCCCTTAGAATTTTATTGTTAGGATTTGTGAAATCTAAAGTATATGTTGTACTACCGAAATCTATTTCAGAGCTCTTGGATAGACTGGTAGGTGCTCCTGACAAAATTACCCCAGACACATTTTATAATGTGGAAAATGAATTCATTTCTAAACAGTCTTCATTATTGTCAGGAAGTGAATGATGAACAGTTGAAGAGATAAACTGAAGTTTGTTTTGATTTCATTTTATCTTGAAATTATGATATTTGTTTCAGATTCTCAAAATGAATATAAAACTACAAATTACTCAGAAAAAGTTGATTCGATTTCAAAAAATAAAACAGTGTTAGAAAATTGAAATACACATCAGATGAAGTATTACGAAACCTCCCTTTCCGCTTGTAAAAAAAACTTTATTCATGTTGAGCTGTTTCAGTATTCATCTTGAACAACTAACAAAAATATTCTAAATTGCATGTAGTTTTATGAGATGAAGAATACTTGTATTTTTGCAACACATATCCTCAAAATCTCGCTCAAAATAGACTAATTGATTTCTATTGAATCACTGTAAGCTAATTTTTCTATTGGGATAAAAAACCTCATAGAAAAGAGTTTTGTGACTATTAGAGTGAGTTTTATCATCTGCATGACACTTTCAATAACAAGCAAAATCTTCATCATTGGTTTTGATATTTCATAATATTCATGTGGCTTTGTTATTTCTACATTCACCATATGTGGGAACTGGATAGATAATCCGTGTATACGTGGATAAGTGGATGACATATCGAAATTTGGTATTTTTGGAAAAGATTTTTTTAGGAAGCCTTTCTTAAACATACTTGTGAATAATTCAATTGAACAATAAATTCCTTTGCTGTCATTTTGTTTACTTATAATTGTTATACTATTTCTGATATATTCAGTTATCCATCCATTCAAAATACTTACTCAAGTTACACGAAGTCAATTGAAATTGTCATACTTTCTTGAATGACACATATAGAGAGGCAACCAATAATATTGCCTGATTTTTGAAGAAAGAATGTATAAACGTAGCTTAGATAACCAATAATAGTCTAAATAAATTTATTGAAAACATAAAAGGCAAAACTTTGGTGTTGGATAGATCAGGAGTATATAAGCTAACTTGTGGCTCTTGCCCAAAACTGTATATTGGCCAAACAGGGAGAACATTTTCCCAAAGATTTAAAGAGCATAGAAGTAGTTTTGTAAATAGAAAAAGCAATTCCACATTTGCAAATCACCTTTTAGCAAAAGAACATGAGGTCAATCATGAATAAGACGTGTTACATTTAGAAGAGAAGAGTTTGAAACTCAATATTCTAGAATATTATAAATCAATAAATTCAGGAATTACAGTAATTTACTGAATGATCAATTAGGGTTGAATAACTCCCCCTTAACAAATATTTTTTCAAATGTAGAAACTGGGACATAACTTAGGTAAAAATCGGGTACTTGAAATGTAGGTACTTCAATTTGTAAAATTAGGTATATTAAGCATACACACATTTATATTGTTTGCTGAAGCTACTTGAAAGATATTTTAAAATTAAATGAACACAGATTCAATAGATCAGGAAATGCCTGAGAAGGGACTATTTAATCATAAGTCTCAAATTAACCTAGTAAAAGTAGATGTCATTTTTTCATCAAAACGATAGGCATTTTCATGGAGAAGACCTGAAGTAACTCTTTTTGATATAAAATTCACCAACCAGTTGGAGAACCACAAACACAAATACTTTGAAATTTTATATTCGTATTGTTTATTGAACGGATAGTTCAATTATCTAGGCATCGTGTAAGCCTTCTAGCTTAGAAAGTAGGTTAGAAATCAAAACAACAAGTCCTACCTCAAAAGAATCCACCATCATGGAGACAGTGTATCGCAAATTATCCAAGAATTGTGTAATACTTCATGGTCCCTAATGATGTTCTAAAACTTATCCTACCCCTATTATCAATTTGAACGATTGTAGCCAAAAATCATAGAATAAAATTGAACTGACCTGCGTTTTTCTTTAGGTGCTTTTGGCTTCATATCCATTCCAAACTTTGGTGTGTATTTCTCAGTCACTGCTAAGGAAATACACTAAATGCACATTTAAACAGAAAAAAACACGAAACTAAGTTCAAACTACACAAACAATTAATATAGAAGTCACATTCAACTATGACGTTTTGATAGTACAATATTACAGAACTGACATTACTGATTACTGACAGTATGAAAAACTGATCACTGTATTTACCGATTGGAACGTTGCCATATTTAATCTGCAGTTCATAAAATGGTGTAGATTTATCTCTAGATGAGAAAACTATCAGTAACTTCAAAGTTTGCCTTAAATGATCGAGATGTTTGAATGATATATTCTAAATTATCTCATTATTTTTTACTTATTGGACACGCTCGCCGGTTTTCTAATTAGGTACCCACATTGTCTCACGTAAACAAAATTCAGGTAATAAAGTCATTAAGGATCATCTCTCATTACCGACATTGGTTGTATAGGTATATAGAGTGTACATTGTTAATTATTTCATTTCGTTATATTCGTTTGAAAATGTCTCCATAGGACGAAACTGCAGTAATGTTAGTTACAAATACACGTAGTATAAAATATACGATGTTTTATTTCCCATTTATTGATGATCTCATACCACATAATAACGGCTACTTCCATCAATTTATTTCATTTCAAATTCAAAATCGGAAAGCTTAAACATAAGCACGGACCGATGGAGTATTTATTACTTACTTGAATTTGTAGAATTTGACTGCCGATAATCAGGGTTGAAAGAAGGAAAAATGAAAAAATCACAATCTGTTGGGAGAAATATATCGTTATTAAAAAGGTCCTAAATTTGTGGATGTTCAAATTTCAACAAAAGAAATCGAGCTAGACGATTTGGCAACCCTGCGGTTAAAGGCCATGAGGCCTTTATTGTATATAAGGAATTGACCACATTCACATAAAAATTGTTTTGGTCAGTTTCAGGCATTTCATTATTGGCTATACTGATATTTGACATAAAATATAAAAAAGAAGAAGACATGTAATAACAATGATTGTAATTGAAAAATCTGAAATTTCACTTCTTGAAGATCTGTGAAACTTCACTTCTTGAAGATCTGTGAAATTTCAATTCACTATTCTTCATGCTGTTACTATAATACAATACTGACAGTGCCAACTATCAATGAGTTTATTGTATGGAATTGAAGTACACGCTATGCACTAGATAAGGTTGACAATGAAATTCAAAATTAGGTATTTACAGTTCTTCTTCCCAAAATTGTAAATATCAGTGTCGCCAATTTTGAAAACGCTGAAACGTTTATGATCTATGAGTTTTATATTGTACGTAACCACGGAATTCAGGCACAAGTTATAGAAAATTGACCAAACAAAAAAGTTCCTTCTTCTGACAATTCCTTAAATTGTTTCAGAATTTAGATGCCAGCGCTATGGTGGTATAAATGAGAACCATAAACGAATACATCAGATTATGTTTGTTTGAAGGTGGTTGACAATGTTTCGTGGTGTATTTTAATAATTCGGACTTCCATTGTCAAATAAACTATAAATTGATTTGAAATTCCAAGTTATGGATCGTTTCGATTGTTATTCTTCGGGTGACGATTGTGGATACTAACAATCGAAACGTCGTGACATAACTTGGAATTTCAAATCAATTTATATTATATTAGACAATGGAAGTCCGAACTGATGAAATACACATCAGATCATAACAGACAGTTCAGATCAACAAATCTTTTTTCCAATTCCAGATTCTGAATTAGAAGAATAATTGCAAGTTTACGGCTAAGTATGATTAAATACATAGCAGCACGTGAAAAAGGAATGAAAATTTCAGATGTGTGCATGAAAGGGGAGAAAGTGATAAATGCTGGTCATATAATATTATATGGAAAAACTGAGGAATCCAAAAACTCTATTAAGCTTGTAACTGTGTGCCTACAAACTAGTGCATTGAATTCGGATTCTCATAATATGTATATGCACATCTGACGACAGGGAGAATAACATAATTAAAAGATTATTTCTCATTACGTTTTTATTATTACTTCACTTTATCATTTCGGTTCACAATGCAATGAACAAAAATTTTAGAATTGGATGGTTTCGCACCATTCACACCGAAAAACTGGTATATTGTTAGAAGAGTTGATTTTGGATATTTGTCGATCTTCTGCTAAGTTGCATTTTTCCAGACATAGAATTACCGTGCGATCATTCCTTTATCCTCCTCTTTTTTTTTGACTCAATTATGAGATGCCCATTGACTACAGTGCACAAGAGTATAACCCTAAATGAATTATACATTTAATATTCGAATGTTCTTCACTCCGAACTCTTGGAATCACCATTTTCCCTGAGTTTTACTTTCGAATTAACTAACCTAGATGTCGCCCCCTATGAAAAAAAAACTAGATTTTGTATTTTCTCGCGCACCTCTCTTCCTCTGTTTGTGCTCTACTTGTGACGGAAGGTTCAGCGCTGATCAATTCTTTCTTAAGAAATTTGATTATCTCGACCTACCATAGTAATCGAAATGGTATGTATTTGATATTTCTTTATTCCTATTTAGAAAAACATTTGAAATCGATTTACCAGCAACATAAAAGTAATTGAGGTTAAAGCACACGTGTTCTTTCAACTTCAGAAAACCAGTTGTAAAAAATCACTGGTGGTTAAATCAGTCTATTAAAATACATGTTCAAAGAAATATCATTTATGAATAATTTGAATAAAATTATGTAGGGTTTATTTATCAGCATTATTTGATGCCAGCTTAGGAGCCTTAACCGTACCTCTTATTATCGTTAGTGAAAAATTAATGGAATTTTTCATTTTGGACTGTTGGATAATGTTCTATATTAATAATTTTCCATAGAGATGCTTTTTCAAGTTTCTTCAGTGCCATTCTTACAAATATCCACTTTAGATTTTGAATCTGATAGTAATACTTTCATATCTTGTTGAGTTCAGCTTGTAATTTATCCATCTGCATGGCAATAAGAGAAAACGGAAATTGTTCTTTTGATCAGTTATCACTTCAGAACCTTGTTAGAGCTTATATGTTGCGCTGTCTATAAAGTACAGTTTTTAAAAGTAAAATTTTACAAAATCTCGATTTAAACATAGTGGTTATCTTTTTTCTATATATGACTAGTAAGGTAGTTCAGAATATAAACCACTACACATAAACAGCAAAGAGCTACAAATGTGGTGTTTTTTAGACTGTCATCTCCTGATAATTCCGGAAAAGGTGGCACATCACATCTACAATAAAGACTCGTTTTCTAATGAACATTTCATTTTTTGTTTATAGACATCCACAAAAGAAGTCAATCCAGAAAAACCTGGACAAGACATTGCTCCAATCCACCACATTAGGATAACTTTAACTTCACGTAATGTTCGCTCTTTGGAGAAAGTTTGTTCTGATCTCATCGATGCAGCCAAAAAGCAAAAGCTGAAGGTAAAGGGACCAGTACGTATGCCCACTAAGATTTTGCGTATCACTACACGTAAAACACCTTGTGGAGAAGGTTCAAAAACTTGGGACAGATTCCAGATGCGTATCCACAAGAGAGTCATCGACTTACATTCACCATCTGAAATCGTGAAGCAGATAACTTCCATCAATATTGAACCTGGTGTAGAAGTTGAAGTTACCATTGCAGATGCCTAAATGTTAAGTAACTTTTAAGCATTAAAGGTTATTTTTAATATGTTGCTTTTTTTTCATTCAATGTCTTAGTAGATATGGGGAATTGAAATAATTATTATGAAGTAACTGGCAAATGTTGAGCAATTTTGTTAAAAAGGACCCAATTTTTTCACTTTTTATTACAGACAAGTAAAAAACAATAGCTAATAAGTGAATAGCATTTCATATGGCGTAAAAATATTAAAATTATTCACAAACATCAAAGTACATAATTCATAAATGAAGAGACTCATAACTTTTGAATATGACTACTTCTTGTGTTAATTATTAATGAAACCAACTTGAAATTGCTTTGGAGTTGGTCCTTTATATTGGCCACACAAATAGATGAAAAATTGAAACAAAATTTTGAAATACTTTATAATAAATCAAACATTTCAATTTTTTTTCAAGAACCAATAACCACGAAACAAAAAAAAGTTTACGTGTGCTTATTGAACATTTAAAATTGTTAATAAATGCTTGTTCTGGATATTGTGAATATTTGATGAGCTGTAACACAATTCAAATATTTTTATACTATATTAGAGAACAGCATGGATTCATCCAGACTATATTAACACTAACTAGTCTATTAATTATATAGAATTGTAGTCTTTAATGGCTGATGTTAATGTTTTGATTGGCTATTGAGTTTTGCCGGGATCCTTTTTAGTCAAACTTATCAACTGCCGCAGTCATCTTCAGTGGGGTGATTAAAGTATTATTCTTGGTGTGTCAACTGAAACTATTTCATAACACAATTTTTTTTGTCAAAAACAACACCGCAATAATACATCAGCCATCGTATTCATCTGATTTGTCCCCCTGCAACTTTTTCCTGTTCCGAAGATACTAATAAAAAGACTGCGTTTTGCGATGATTGAGGACATGAAAAACCGAATCACTAAGTCTGCTCATGGACATACCAATAGCTGGCACAAGTGTGTTATATCTGAGAAAGACTACTTTGAAGGGAACAATGATGAATATGTAAATATTTTTGATAAACATTAAAATTCACCTCAATTTTCAATAAATAAATGGATGTAGCCGTTATTATGTGGTAGGAAATCATAATGAAGAAAAGATAATTGAAACTTTCTATATTTTTTACCGCTTTTATTTATAACATCACAGAGGACACAACGTTGCTGTGGCAGGGAAACGGTCCTACAAAAATAGCTCAAGATGCCACTGTAGACATGGAAAAAATTAAAGAGCTGGTGCGACTCAAATAAGCTTTTTTAATCTTTGATAAAACCATCTCCTCACCTTCAAATGTGAACTCCCACCTCTTAGTTTGAGTAACAACATTCTCGAGATGAAATTGTCCTCCAAATTCTTAGGACTTGACATTGATAATAAGCTTAAAGTTGAATAAAAACCTTTCATGTGGCTGCTTTGTAGTGATGTCAGTTTCGAAGGAACTGGGTAGAACCTTTGCAAGATCTGCGTACTTTGCCTTTGTGGATGCACATATAAGATATGGCATTGCATTCTGGGGAGTATGCAGCAAAAGCATGCTGCAGACTGTTTTAGTTTTACAGAAGCAAGCTGTGAACTGTCGGTATGTGTGCCGGGGCAAAGTTCCAAGGTCACTGCAAACCATTATTCATTGAACAAGGAATTCTGAGAATAATATCTCTATTAATTCTTGGAACAGTAAGTCTGATTCATAAAAATATATCTGCTCGTGATGATATAAACGAGCCACACTATAATACACGTCAAGCTAACTTGATTAGATTTCCCCTGCCCACAACAACAATGGTGAAGGACTCATTGATATACAATGGAATAAAGATGTACAACAAAATTTTCATATACCTGAAGAGTTATTCTTTGAATATTATCAGGAAAAAATTAAGCGACATACTGATTGATAAAGCCTATTATAGTTTAGACGAATTTTAAAATGACGCTTTTTATGAATTATAGTTTACTACTGTATAGTCACTATAATATAGCATATTTCTTTTAAGGATTTTTTTTTATTTTAAATTGTATAGCATTTATTTTATTTCCTAAGAATGTGTTTGACACCCTATTTTATATAAATGGGCTCTTAGGAATTATTTTTATACTACTTTAACATAGTTCATAATCGTTTGTCAACAAGAACTCTTTCTTAGGACAATAAACGTATTTCTCTCTCTAACTAATGTTACTGCAGTTTCGTCCTATAAGGACATTTTCAAATGTATGCATTAAAATTTAACATTACATTAAAATTGAATGTTTAAGTTTGAAAATGTCCTTATAGGACGAAACTGCAGTAACGTTAGTTACAAAAAATAAGTGTTGGAAAACATAGAAAGTTTCAATTCTCTTTTCTTCACCTCAATTTTTGAACAGATCTAGAATAGACTGACCATTTGAGACAATGATCTACTGGGTAAACCAAGCATTTCTGTTTGTACAGTTAATAGTAACTTTATCGGACAACACTGTTACATTGGTGTGTTCCAGACGGTTTTTCTATTATTGACAACTTATTTATTCGACCCACAGAGAAATTTTCTTACGAGTAAATATTAATTTCTTTTAGGCACCCCTGCAATGACAGTTTTCATGCCAAAGGTAACATATTTGTGACTTGCTGTTAGATGTCCGAAAGGTAAATGGTAAAGCAGTCCAGTCCCCTTGTACTCCATATCTCTCAAATTTATTCAGGATAATTTTGTGGTTAACGCAATCAAATGCTTTGGTAAAGTTGATAAAAAATTCCAAAGCAACCAGTAACTTATAAAGTGTACCTACAACATGAATAATTTTCATATTGGGGTATCAAAGATTTGTTTTGAAGAAGCCATACCGATAGGCTGAAAACAGTTTATTAGATGTAAGAAAAGCCACCAATTGTTTATCAACAGTAGCTTCAAATAATTTAGAATAGCTAGATAATTCGATAATTTTCCAATACATTTTCATCTCCTTTTTTATACAGTGATAAACTTGGGTAGTTCTGTGACCGATTGAAATATACCTTGTAGAAATGATAAATTAATTATATAACAGGTTCACTGATGACAGAGTCGACGCGCTCAAATAGAATATTTGATGTTTCATCATGGTCTTTATTGTTTGTATATTATAGACACTTTGTTTTAGATCACTATAATTGTTTTTCATGATTACCATTTTTATACTTCACATTTTATACTCATTGTTTATTCCTCCTTTTTTAATATTGATTATATTGTTCGAACATTTACATATTTGGGAAAAATTAAATTAAGTTTCGGCAACACCGCTGTGGCTTTGGAATATAGTTGAATGTTAGTATTTTAAAGTCGATCACTGCTCTCCTAGTTTGCAACAGTATTTTTTCCTTGAGCAGTTGGAACCAAAATAACCAAGACGAGTTCAATAATTCACCACAGAGTTATTCGATGTATTCTTTGTTTATCATGGCCATTACATAACATAATTCAAAACACAACCTTTTAGGAAACTAAAATATACAAAGCTAGCCAATATTTTTATCTGAATGTAATTCAACTTTATGATGAATCACCTGACACCTATCCAAAATTACCTTGTGTTAATGGATATAGTAAATTCAAACACAGAATATACCGATTACCTAACTCAGTAGTGATTAAATAAACTTATGATTGAGACGAATTTTGAATTCCAACTGCTTAAGGAAAGAATAATGTTGCAAACTAGGATAGCAATATGAAAAGCAATTAATAGGAAGGTTTCTAACACCATAATATTCACAATTTCCAATACAATACATCGGCGCCTATCTTATCTATAATTTTTCGTTTCACACTCCCTTCAGTGATAACTCTTTTAAGTATTTACTTACATTCAACTGCGTTGATCTATATTCCCAATCAACAGCGGTGTTGCCGAAACTTTTTCCCAAATAGGTAAATGCCCGAACATATGTTTTTTTCAATCCATTATATTTTTCTTCTCTTAGATTCCAAAGTTTTTAAGACATCTGAATTGAATGTTAAATACCACTTGTATTTGCAACCAACGTTAGTTACAAATACAAGTAGTATAAAAACATTGGTTTTATTTCTAATTTTTCACGATCTATCATGTAGGAACGGCTACATTCATCAATTTAATGAACTTTATTGATTTCTAAGACGACACACATGCACTCATGAAAATACTTACAAGTAGGTACAAAGGTATTGTATTTCCATCATACAGAGTATGTTATGATAGAATTACAATTCAAAACAAGCACTTTTCCCAAGCACCAGAACTGCAATTCTTTTCGCAACGCGCGTTTCAAGAACAAGTTGGCGTCTTCGTCTCCTTCAAACAAGTATTTTTTTTTCATAGTTCCTCAATATCTGATATTTCTGAAGATACTCCTTATATTATAAAAACATTTACGTATAAATTATAGGATCAAGGTATTGAATGTGCAAATTTTTCGTCATTTAATGTTTATTTTTCCCAAAAAACATTTTTCACAATTTTCTTTAAAGCAATGAAAAAATGAATATTTTTCGTGAAATAACGAGAATTAAAACTTCCTATCTTTTTATACCTTGTTTGGTGAAACTGCATTAACGTTAGTTACAAATACAAGTGGTATGAAAACACAGTAAGTTTTAATTCTCATTTTTCATTATGATCTATCACATAGTAACAGCCTACATCCATCAATTTATTAAATGGTTTTCTCAATTCAATAATTTTGTTTTAAATTTATGGTCAAAAGTATATGAACTTCTCAACGTTTCACGATTAAACAGTAATGGTTAAAGGATGTTGGGTCCAGAAATCCCTTAATTTTATAAAGATTTGAATTTGGTTCACGGTACTCCATATTGAAATTACATTTTCATGTTTTGTTTTATAGAATTTGGAGTGGTTTGATAATTCATGCTTAGCCGTTTCCCCAAATCAAAATCAAGTATTGTAATTTTGAGTAGAAATTAAATAAAAAATATGACAAAAAAATAATTACCCAATTTATGATAAACTGACACATTCAATGACAAATACGAAATGAATGTATCAATATATTCAATAAATTTGTACCACCCTGAAATATTGTATTTTGTTACTTTTCCAAATTAAATTTACTTAGAAAACAGGATTCAAGAGTCACAGGAAGGTAGTTTATTTCTAAAAAAATCACACTTTTTTCCTCATAACCCAAAAAGCTTCCTAGGATAAATAGAAAAAAGGAAACAAAAACAAACTGATAATAAAAATTGTATTTTTGAATGCATACAATTTTAATTATTATTACAATCTAATACTACAGCAGCATAGACAATCTGATGATGATAAAGCTTCCTAAGAGGTGAGCTCATAGGTCAGTGAATTTTTGTAACATACCAACATTTAAAAATGTTTTCGAATTTTGAATTATAATAATATCCGATATATGAAAATATAGATATATTTCATTTTGTTCCATTTTCCGAAATAGACTATGAAATGTACAAAAAAAAGTTAAATATTCTGATCTTTTCAAACTAAAAATAGATAAATCTTTAAAATCTAACACAATATACACACATATACATGCAATACAAAATGATAACAGAGTCACAACTCTTAGAACTATCGACATAAAAAAGTGTGCTAGATTTTAAGAATTACACTCTGAACAATGGGGAAACTCAGGTTAAGAAACAATTCAAGATGTAAAACTTTTATTTATAAATAATCATCATTTGTTAAGTTTTCCAACAAGTAGAATCAATAAAATGCAGAAAGATAAAAAACGGGAAATAAAACAATTTGAATTTTGTACTCGAACAAACATTTTTTTCAAAATTGTTGTTCTATGAAGTTCTCTTACAAACTACAATAATTATTTTTAGTTCACGTTGATATCAGCTGAAAAAAAAAATAAATTAATTCCAGTATAAATCTCCTCAATTATAAATATTAATATTGATTGATAATAAATATGACCAGGTGGTCAGGTATTGCATAATGTTCCAGATCAAGAATCATAGTGATTAATGTTTTCTTTAAATTGATCAACTTTTCTATTGCTTTTTATCAAATAGCTACATTCTTGATAAATTCGACACAGAAACATGAACCTTTTTATAATTCAACATGTCTTGTACCTATGAACATAGTGTTTCAAAAGGCTCAAATTAGTTCCTAATTTTATAAACAAACTCAAGGCATTTTTAAATAAACACTGAGTGTAGTAGTAACAGTTCCACTTCTTTAAATATCACTAAAACTGAAATTTAGCTTATTCATGATATGTATGGTTTTTTGAATCTTGAATACTCTCACAGCCTTATTAGTACTTCAACAAAAAATAATGCATAGCATGCACAAAAATAAAAATTGAAAAAAAAAAGGTTCTGGCTACATTAAAACTTTTGAGTTTTTTGTTAATATTCATAAAGCCAGCAGGTCTGGCACAACTTTTTGGAAATGATGCAGTTTTTGATATTGGGTGCTGAAAAATTTTACCAATTGAACTATTCTCATCACAATGTTTTCATTTCAATTTTCACTTCCAATTGACATGGGGATAAGTGTTTGATAAAATATACCTAAATATTTTTGATAGTAAAGTGTATTTCCAAAGGCAAAAGACATTGTTTATACTAGTTATTTTTGAGTAGTCTTTAATTTTAACACACTTTCTAATAGAAATTGTTTGATGTCTGAAAAGCAATTCAGTTTCTATCATCAAAAATTAGACTTACCGACTTTACAGTAGTTTTGATAAAATCTTTCTTTTGGGTGAGATCAAAATCTGGATAATGGTCATAGACTCGTTGGCAAACAGTCTTCATGGTTATTTCTTCCAGATTTGCACCTTCCAATATACTCTTAATGAAAGTTTTGATTTCATCATCCTGAAAATAATACACAATTTTCAAAACCGTACCTGAAATACAAAAACAAGCTTCTTACTGTGGGCGGTTGACTACTTTTCGCCTTTTTAACTAAAGGTTCGTCTTCAGACGAACTGGCCTCCTCTTTGTGTTCACTCTCTTCTTCATCAGAACTTTCTGCCTTTGCCTTCGACTTTCTACCTCGAGATGGAGTCTTCTTTGCTGGCGCCGAAGCTCTGCCTTTCCGTGCTGGTGTTGCTTTTGCTTTAGATTTGTTGTTGGCTTTGACAGGACTCTTTTTACGTTTTGACTTTGGCTCATCCTGAAATATTCAATTAGGGAACAAAACAATAACAGTATTGGTCCTATACGACAAAAACTTACATCTGATTCATCGGAAGAAGCTATGCTTGGATCACTCACTTCTTCTTCTTCCGATGACTTTTTTTTCTGGGCTCCTCTCTTACGTTTGGTGCGAGATTTTTTTTCACTACCGTCGGATAAGTTAGGTTTGAATTCTTCATCACTGGAACTATCTTCTTTGAGGTTTGGTCTCTTACCTAAAAAGAACATTATAGTGAATCTCTCCCACAAGTAATTACTTATAGTAGGCCAAACTGACCATGAAATGATTATGAAGAAAAAAAAACCGAGAGCAATGGTAACATGAATTGATCCACACATATCAAAAACATTGTCAATGAAAATTCTACCAATCTAATTGAGACTTTGAGTACGAGTGATTCCGTATGCTCGTTTTGCCAAGATTCAAGTGGTAGACTCCGAAAAAGTTAATGAGTAACTAAAATGAAGTTGTCTAATAAGGGAAAATTATGAAGATAGCATATTTTATAAAATATAAATTATTCATCATTGATATATCATACACATATGACACATACATTACTGGCAGAAACAGAATAAAAAGGCAGCTTATACATTCCAGCCTCTGAAAATTCTTTGACATTGTAAAAGGTATTTTCCAAGAGAATTTCCATTAAAGCTTTTTTGAATTTATTGTAGTTTTCAATATTTCCTAGTAACCTAGTTGCTTTGTTTTAACAGACTACTCAGTTTTGAGATTAGATAATCTGCGTGATCTCGCCGAGTTTTCTTCTGATCATTCATTAATCCTAGATACTTATATCGAATCACCTGCTCTGTAGATTTGTGATCTTTTTTTATTAGTGAACAAAGATCATTAGGAAGATTCTTTTGTAGATAATTCATGAAAAGAGTTTCATTAACATTAACAAGTATGCTGTTATTTGTGCACTATTGTGAAAATTCACTAGCAGATTAATTTGCAGCTTAAACAGAGAGAAGTTCATTTTCCGCTACTATTTGATAGGTATCATCAGCATATATTATTGTTTTTGTGGAGATACACATGAATTTTCCATATCACTCATAAATATTTTAAAGAGAAGCGGAGTCAATGTTGAGCCTTGTGGAACTCTTAATGAGACAGAAGCTGATTGTGATTTCATCTCATATAACTCCATTTCAAAGAATGTTCAAAATATCTAAAGACAAAAACAATATTGAACTTTTTAATCCGGTTAACTTCCTATGTATTAATACAATTTAGTGACAGTGTATACATGTTAAGTACATTCACAAACTACTACAACTTGAAAAAACTACAAAAAAAAAAACAAGAACTTCAGATGCTGCAATTCACATACAACTTCAAGAAAGAGCATTTCAATTTGATAATTCGTAAACCATCACCATTAAGCACTTTTCAGTTATAATTTCTTGTAGATCTGTGTAAGTGGACTAAGCTACAAAGGGATATTTTGAAAAAACATCGTATGAATATCGCAACACAAATGCAGGTTAAATTTCAAGCAGTCAGTTAGTGTAAGAGTACCTGATCCTGGTCTATCATTAGCTAAACTGTCAGCATCACAGAAGCGCACAACCAAGTACATGCTGTAAAAAAATATATCAATACCTTTATCTCGACGAGCTCTGGAGGAATGCTTTTCATCACTAGAATAGTCATCGTGTGAAGAATACCCTGAAGATAAATGTATACATGTTATCAAAGATTCCGAATACAGGTAATATCCCAACATCAAGTTGTTACCTAATAATACCTAATTAAATAAGTTTATATTCATTTCCAAACTTCATATGAATAAATAAGCCCTATAGTTAAAATATTGTGAAACACGCTAAATGCTATTATAAAATAGGGCGTTAGAATATTCACATCCATGAAATGTCAACTAATTCTCTCTCTGGTGATTTGAGTCAATTTTACAATGTTCTACAAAGTTTTCATGGTCTTATGATAAAAATGAAGTTAGAGTTGAGAATAAGAAAATCTTGTGTCACAACAAAAATGAGCTTTGCACACCTTTCAGTTTGGGATATCCTAATATATGGGTGATTCTACATAAAATGGGTAACTGTTCCTGAAAAACATATTGTTAACAAAGACTGAAGAGCAAATGAAGCATAAAAGGGAAGCGAAAGGCAGAGAAAGTTTAGAAATTAAAAAAGATGGAAGCTAAGGTTTCAAAACTCAGATCTGAATTAAATACTCAACGTCAAAAATATAAGGGAGTCAAAAAACAATTGAAGTTATATTCTGTTGAAAAAACGCCAAAAACCAGAATCGAAGAAATGAGTGAAGATGTAACTGAAAAGAAGAAATTAGTGAAGACAGCCCCGTTCGATGTTTTAACAAGCTATATCTGGAGAGGTAGTAGATAAGTACCAATTATGGAGAATACAAAATAAGGCACTGACATAATATAAGAAAACTGGACATAACCAACCAAACAAAGATATGAAAGCCAAAACTAAACGGCAACGTTTGGTTCAGGAACTTTTAGAAGATGACTTGACTATTTTAAAGCATTATTTTTTTTTTGCTAAGAAAAAGATCTCAATTTGTTTTATTATAGTTTTGTTTCTATTGTTTATTACTTTAAAAAATGAAAACTCCTACGTAAACCTACCTAAAAGTGAGAACTAAAAATATCTAAAAACTGTTTTTAAGACTTAGTTCAATCTCATAGTATTACACAATTATTATTATTATTATTTCAGCTTAATATTGATATAAAGATAGCCGTACTTTAATTTCCATTGTTTGGTGATTATTTATAAAGTGTGTACTATTAAGTAAAACTATCTAAAATTAAAATAATGTTGATACAAATGTCAAGACTGTTATGAAGGCTGAGATAGGTTCTTTCTCATGGTATAAAATTTTTTTCATTTACTAAGTATTTAATACTTAAAAATAATTATTGTGCCATCATTAGTTTCTAAGGGTATAGAGTCGACCATAACTGGCTGGATCTATGCCATGCTAGTAAACAGAACTGCAACTACAACTCTTCAAGGCAAGGCTATCAGGTTCACGGTCACCAGGGGCTGCCCTCAAGGTGGGGTACTTTCTCCCCTTCTGTGGTCGCTCCTGGTAGATAG
This sequence comes from Leptinotarsa undecemlineata, assembly GCA_015342065.1. Classification (NCBI taxonomy): domain Eukaryota; kingdom Metazoa; phylum Arthropoda; class Insecta; order Coleoptera; family Chrysomelidae; genus Leptinotarsa; species Leptinotarsa undecemlineata. The sequence continues at coordinate 255 of WOGP01002456.1, read as the reverse complement.
TCTGCTTGATGCCCTCGACAGAAGAAAAGTTGATCTGCAAGCTTATACAGATGACCTTGTCATCTTGGCAAGGTCCACGTCGGGAAGGATAGCTTGTAATATCATCCAAAGCGCATCCCCCTTCACCAATAGAAGGAAATTGGACGATCTAATGCCATTTTCCCTCAATGGTGTGGTCATTCCATTTGGAACGGAGGTGAAATATCTTGGCATTGTCCTTGATAAAAGACTCACCTGGAACGCTCACTTGGAAAA